>OOFB01005341.1:0-14561 GCA_900323305.1 Trachyrincus murrayi
TGTATGTGTGGGTGTATGAGTGTATGAGGGCTGGGTCCAGTAGGGGGGTGGGGAGGGGGGGGGACTTCAGAACGGGAGGCGGGCCTCGTTGACAAGGCTGGTGGCCGTGGGGAAGAAGCTGTGTCTGTGGCGTACAGTCCTTGTCCTGATGGCCCGCAGCCTCCTGCCGGAGGGGAGTGGTGCGAAGAGACTGTGGCCTGGGTGGGAGGGGTCAGCCATGATCTTTCTGGCCCGCTTAAGGGCCCTGGAGTCGTGCAGGGTCTGGAGGGAAGGCAGGTTGCAGCCAATCACTTGCTCCTCAGAGCGTATGACACGCCGCAGTTTGCGTATGTCTTTTGCGGTGGCAGCGGGAAACCAGGTGGTGATGGAGAGGGTGAGAATTGACTCAATGATGGAGGTGTAGAATAGAACCATCATGGACTGAGGCATGTTGAATTTCTTCAGCTGCCGCAGGAAGAACAGCCTCTGCTGAGCCTTTTTGGTCAGGGAGCTGATGTTCAGCTCCCACTTGAGGTCCCGAGAGATGATGGTGCCCAGAAAGCGGAAGGAGTCCACGGTGTGAACCGGGGAGTTGTGTAAGGTGATGGGGGGGGAGGGGGGCTGGGCTCTTCCTGAAATCTACAACCATCTCCACTGTTTTAAGAGCGTTTAACTCAAGGTTGTTACAGCTGCACCAGGTCAGCAGCCTGTCAATCTCCCTCCTGTAGGCAGACTCGGGAGGGAGATTGACAGGCTGCTGACCTGGTGCAGCTGTAACAACCTTGAGTTAAACGCTCTTAAAACAGTTTGTACACTCTTTATATCCAAATTACTGTACTTGGATTTATTTGTGGCAATAAAAATATATGAATCCAGTATTGATTGTTCTGTTATTCCACCAACCAATTACAACTATCCTAGGGCTGCCTTTGACACACTTGGTCATAATATTCTTCTTGAATGTTTCTGGCATTATCTTTGATAGGCCCAATATGCCTATGCATCTGCTTTAAATTCTGTTGAATGGAATGCAACCTGTTCTCTCAACCTCAGACTCCTGCTCATTAGTTTCCAGCTGATGCTCCAGTTTGAACAACATATGGCAACAACATAATCCCTGCAAAAATATTAACCAAACCGTTCCAATAGAAAGTCACATATAGAACTTGGTGTGAAGGAAGGATTGCGGATATCTTGAAGATTAAATACCCAACATGTTTATTTATTTATTTATAAAAACCAAATGACGAATAACATCAACATCATAACAAAATAGCCATTGGTGTGTAAGGCTGTATGTAACCTCGTTCCCAGGCGTTCTCATCTGGTTGCGTTAATCCTTGTCCTATTGGTTCGTCTGGTTACCGTCAATGTTCCTATTGGTCGAAAGCGACTACCAGAACAGGAAGAGATACACACAGACCAACGACAGTAACAAAAACAGACATGGATAGCTGGTGTTATTGGCGTGTCTTTAAATGTCTGAAGTCCTCTTCTGAATAAGTGGAGCACAATGAAACGCATCTTCGCTTCTTCACGTCATCCAAGGTAATGTTACATTTACAATGTTCAATACAGTTGTTGTTGGGTGTGGCCTGTTATCGGGTTAGCTGTCCTGCTGCTAACAACACTGCTAATGTTATGAAAGTTAACGCCAGCCATTATTCGCCGGCGAAATTGAATGTGGAAGCATGCTAGGTGTTAGAAGCTAGTGGCGTCAGACGCGCTGTCTGTGCGGAATAGGCTTTGTTAGTGACGGTTGCTAGCTCCTGTCATTGTGACCTGTCTAAATCATAATAACACAAATAGCTGTCATCTAGCGAGAATAATGCCTGCGCAATTGCATGTGAAAGCGGATGGGGGGCTAATTCAGCAATCACAATGTATTATTTGTTGTTCATTAATATTAATGATAAATGACATACGGTAAAAAAAAAAAAAAAAAAAGGTTTACCAATTGAGCATTGATTATTATTATATACGTATCGACTTCTTATACAGATACAGGTGGAATAATTATCTATGTGAAATTGTATAGTTAGTGTAACAGTTGCTAGCACTAGTGGTGGGGACGTTTGACACCGAAGCTTGTATCGCTTTTTCGACGCGCAGTTTCGGAGCTTGTGTCAAATGACTTTAGTCACGTGATTGACGATGTCCAAAGCTTCAAACTTGAACGAACCCACCGGAAGTTGTTGGACCAACCTTCGATATTTGCGCATTCCGCATATTTCTCGTTTTATTTATCAATATGTAAATGTACAATGACGGATTCTATGTAACTGTAAAACCAGCCTCAATTGCTGAACCAAACCAGATTGTATCTCTATCCGTCGGGGCTGATGCTAGATCTAACCTCGTTCCCAGGCGTTCTGATCACACGACAGAACGCCTGGGAACGGGGTGCTTCAAATGTGCGTTATTGGCGAGGGAGAGGGCGGGACTTCCGAGCATGCTTTGGAGGGAGCAATATCCGTTTCAGTTACATGGGTTTAGCGGCGAGAGAGAGGGATGAAGGAGGGACTTCCTATAGATATCCATTTCCATTACATGTTTTTGGATATTGCTTTGTCAAATTCTTCGTAAAAAAACATATTTATGCTCCTTGTCTTTGTTGTTGTCATGCTCATATTCCTCTCGCTCCGGGGACTGTTGACTGGCGTACACGGCTCATAGGAAGTAAGAGAAAATAAGGGAAATTGCATTGCGGTAGACCGGGATAACACTACAATTCACGACCCTCTCTCAGCCTATCATCACTGACAGTGACCCAGGATGACAGAGGGTTTTTACTTCTGGGCTTTTCGGTCTGTGTAGAGCATGAATTATAACAAAGGCTAGCCCTATGATTATATCAATATTATCTCCAATTTTATTTGTGGAGTAAAGTCAGTTGTTCAGCTCACATTTATATGTTATAGGTTATAGTCTATTTAAAAATGTGACTGCTTTGGACTATCGGAGGGAAGAGTGAATCAGACAATTTTTTGTTGCAGGACGTCTGATTGAAGACCTATAGCCATGGAAGTCTCCAAATCAAATAATAACACATTCCCAAGTGTTGGGGATCTTGACGAGTTCCTCACCAAGCACAACTCAAACTTTGTCTGGCTTCTTGTGGGTAGGTACTTATAGACTATCAATATTTGGAATGAAACATACATGAAAGTATAAAAGCAGGTAAACTGATCTACTTGTTACACCATGTTCAAATGATTCATGACGTCATTACGTCGGTACAGACTGCTCGATTAAATCCGTTTTTTAGGTATTTTGTATTTTTGGCTAATTTTAGAAAACATTTGTGTACATTCAAACATATTTATTTCTAGCTGAGACCTTAACCTTTCATTTGCTGCTGGTTAGAATATTCTAAAATATATTATGCCAGAGAAATACGGCAGAGAGTGAAAAGTGTGCCAACCAACCCCTAACTCATGAAGAGAAAACTTGACCAATGGAAACTTCATTGATTGACCCATTTTGTGTTTCTGTCTTTTAGCCACTATTCTGTCTTGCGGATGGATTATCTATTTAACCTATTACAACTCCCGCAACATCGGCCTCATCCTCACCATCATCATCAACAGGTTGTACAAGGATGGCTACATTCACATTGGTGAGATCATCAAAATGCTACCAGAGCCCTGCAGACATTTACATTTCTTAGGTTTCTTCTGAATATTTAATCATGACTAAAGAACAGGACACAGTGGACATACTGTCCATGCTTATAGTATTTCTTTCCAATTTAAGAAAGAAATGCATCTCTCACTAAATAAGCACAGAAAAGTGTATTGTGTAAATTCTAATACGATGACATTTCAAAATTCCATTTGAATATCAAAATGATGTAAAACATTTTTTTGAAGCCCTGTATAATAAGCTCCATTTGCTCCAGACGAGCTCAATTTTCTTTCAACTCTAACACAAAATGTTTTTCACTCAACAGGCTCCTTCTCATTTTCTGTACTGTCGGGGAAGGTCATGTTCAGAGATGTCTACTTCATCAACCAAGACATGTCTATTCGGTACTTTGACATTTCTGCTTTGTTACACTGTGCTCTGCCCACAAGATTGTTTTTCCCAACACAATTCTGACTTAACCACGTCCCCCCAGCGTGGTGATTGGACAATCGACTGTTTTCGCTTCGTTGAGTTCAATAACACCTACATGTGCCTACATGGATAAATAACATTGAGTTGCAGAAATAACACCTACATGTGCCTACATGATGCATTGACTCACGTTGCTGCATGAATATTCGTTTGAGGAGGGAAGGCTTTTTACAAGTAGGGCCGTCAATCAAAAGTCATTTTAGTAATGTTTTTGTACTAGTTTATTTGGGGAGACATTCACAGCAAAAACGATTGCTATGGTAGCCTCCATTTTTGAATACGAAACAGAAAGACTATTATGAGGAAGACGGGTGGTCGCGTTGTGTCAAAAGTATAACGTTTTTGACTTTCTTATAAGTTATGGTTATCGATTACTCGCTGCTGTTGGTGTCCATCAAAAGCGGTGAGTTAACGAGGTGCGTGACTTATTGAATAACATTACAGTACATGTAATGTATTGTAATTGGGAGCCATCTCAACAACCGCAGTTTATCGAATCAGCGAGTTCTAGAGATGGCAGTTATCGAGGGGGAGGTGTATAATTTACTATGCGTTTCTGATGCCCCGCCCTGGGGGTCATGGTTTAATCAGAACTGCGTTGGGAAAAACAATCACACACTCTGCCCTGTCCTCAGTGCTATTTTTTGGTGGTTGACTATTTTTTTTACTTTACTATGCCAACTAGGATACAAGATGGTTTCCTCATATTCCGGTGGTGGAAAATGTTTAACCCAAAACAGAAGCAACATGGTGAGTTTAAACAGCCCGTCTAGATTCTAAGGAGACAACTGAGAGGCATACACAACATATTGGACTGATGTCTGACCTTTGTTGTTCTGACTTGGTTCAGATCCCAAGGCAGAGACCAGGCTTTATGTTACCGTCAATGGCTTTGAGTTTCACGTCTACAATCGCACTGGCCTCTACGCTCAACTCCAGGAGATCTTTGGCCTTGAGCCCACCCTCATTACCCCCACAAAAGATGAAGAAAAGTTGCGAGAGGAGAGGGGAACAACTCTTGATAGGTAGGCCTTGCGTCTTTTGGTCAGATAAAGCAGTTTTTTGTTAACCATTTGCCATTACTGATTTTTTGTTATTCATACCTATTTGTTTTTTTGACTGGGCTGGAAGTGCAACCACGCTTCAGCTAGCAGTGTTAAATAAACAACATAAATAAGAAATCTATTAAAAAGATAGTATAACATTTAAATGATGGAAATATGCGCGGAAGCATAAGCTATCGTTGTGGCTATCGGGAAGGATAGGTAGGCCTTGTGTCTTTTGTTAGTGATCCTAAATGGTGGGCACCATCACTGCTTTAAAGGGCATTTAGAGTGGGTTGCAGAGCATATGCCAAACCTTAATCTTCAGAAAGAAGCCCGCGAATTAACTAATGTTTCAATGTTAATTCATGTTTAAATTGCTTGCCATTTCATTGAGTTCAGCCCAAATTGTGAAGGCATTGCAATATTGGTAAATATCTTTCATGACTTAATGACTAATGACACATGTGGGTCCTGAGGCCAGACCAGTGGAGAACCACTGCTTTAAAGAACACTTTCTGTCCATACTGAGCTGCAAGCTGCAGCTTAATACCGCATCTCTTTTCCTATTAGTGTAATATAATGTATCTAAATGGTCAAAATGTCCTCGTGTCCCATTCACAGTGTTAACATTAAGGAGGAAATTCCGGACCCTTCGTCATCCTGGCGCTCCCTTATCCCAGTCATCAAGGTTAACATTAGCACGGTGAGTACCTCTAAGTCCTATACCCAGTACCAAGGAATTTTCATATTTCAACAAATGTAATTGACAGGCTCCGAACCTGTTCAAGGAACACAAGCTGTAAACTATAAATATACAATCACAGCAGGAGTACCAAAGAAAAAAAGCAAATTGTTATTGGCAGTCGCCATATCTGGAGGAGGTGCTGCTTTCTGTATCCTTAAACATTACAGAACACACAGTATCCTACAGAGTTTATCTGTTCATGTTTATGTTGAACATGGGAGTATGTTAGGACATGGGACAAGAATGACAATGACATCACAATAAAAGCTGTCTGTCTGTGTGTCTGTGTGTGTCTGTTTGTGTTTTTAGGGCCGTTTGGCATTTGGGAACCATCACCTTCCCCAAACACTTTGTGTAAACTTTGAAGACGCCTTCCTGACGTATGCCACTAAGCCTCCCTCCAGCCACCTGGACAAATACATGCACATTGTCAAAGGATCGCTGGAGAATGTTCGAGTCATGCTGGTGCCCAGCCCTCGCTATGTGGGCATGCAAAATGATGAGTAAGGAAATTATTGCATTTATAGCGGTATGTGTTAACCAGATATTGTGTATATAGATATATATATATATTATAAATAAATAACAAAGAAATACATAATAGGTACGCATAGCTTGTAGAGACCCAACAACACTCAAAGCTGTTATTGCTGCTAAAGGTGCTTCTACTAAGTACTGAATTAAGGGTCTTATGTGAGGGTCTTATACTTATGTGAATTGAGATATTTCAGTCAAACATGTTTTTGCCTCGGAATCATGGGTTATTGCGTGTAGATCACGTGTCAAACACAAGGCCCGGGGGCCAAATCAGGCCCTCGGCCAAATTCTATCCGGCCCGCGCATCTCTAACTATAAGTCCCAGCAAGCACTGCAAACGTGTTGCTGTACGTGGGTGCTGCGTGCTGAATGGCCGCACCACCCTCCTCCTCTCGCGCCCACACGAAAGCGTACGCTATATCCAAGGATGCATACTGAGAATATCAGGATCACTTATTGTTTCAGCAGCAGCATTTACTTTGTATTAGGTGCGACCAACCTGCTGTGGCGGACTTCTGGTTTTCCATCGGCAACGTTGTAAACTCAAGCAGCGACTAGAGAGGCAGCCGCGCGATTCCTCGTAAATTGCCATGCAAACAATGAATACAAAATGACAGAGGAACTGCACCTCAGTCTGCTAAATAACACGTTTATTTTTAAAAAGCTTCCAGACGGATCTTTAGAGAAAATAAAGTTGTATGCACATAGCACCCGGTCAAAAGAAAAATAGATTTGATTAAGTGGTTGGACTCATGTCACACACTGACTCAAATATTGACATCTAGTTCATAAAAATAGACTGTTTCACTTTGTCCCTTCAAAGTTAGTGATTTATTTCTTGTTAAATAGCCATTGTTTTTTTAAATGATTAAATAAGTCTACTTACTGTATCACCTCCTGTGGTATTCATTATAAGATATATATATATATATATATATATATATATATATATGGCCTCACAGCTGTTATAATTTTTGGATGTGGCCTGGTGTAGATTGATGGCCAAAGATTCTTGTTGTAAATTGACATTGTTAATGCAACTAATAGCTAAATTAACTTCACAAATTCAACTTTCAAACGTGGCACTACTCTCTTGTAGACCTCCAAGACTGATGGGAGAAGGCTTCGTAGTAATGCAGTCCAATGATGTGGATATATACTATTACCAAGATGAACCGGGTACACACACACACACACACACACACACACACACACACACACACACACACACACACACACACTACAAAACTCTGAAGCTGCACATGGATCAGCTTTTTCTCAGGGCTTTATAGTATGAATAATGAATGTTCACACTATGACTCTGGATGTATTGTGGGAAGGTCTGGTCCCTGAGGAGCAGGACAGCGGTGAGACTGAGGTGGGCGGTGTGGGGGACAAGCTGCAGGACCTGCCTCCTTGCCGGGGCCTGGATATCGTCTGTGGTAAAGGAACCGACTTCAATTATGGACCCTGGGCTGACCGCCAAAGGTATGCAACTCATGTGAAGTAAATGTAGGAAATGGGATCATCAGCTAGTTGTCAGGTCAAGACATAAACACCCTCACCTCAGAATGAAGGCCAGGTTATAATGATATAATGCCATTTTTACATCGTCTCCTTAAAGAAGTTTTAACTTTAAACACTTATCCCGCAGAGATGCTCTGTGGAAGTTTTTCCTGCCAGCTGACTACCAAGCCATGAAGGTGACGGAGGTGGCACAACCAGGGAAACTACGGCAGATCTTGGCATTCGAGCTGCGCATGAACATCATTGATAATGCCACCATTGACCTGCTCTTTACCAAGAATAGGGTATATTTTTGCCACACATTAACTAACCTTTCTCTTTATTTTCTGCTCTTTAAACTAATCCATGTCTCTCTTTTTCTCTACGCCTTGTTCTTTTTTGTTATATTAGTGATTGTTATTATTTTTCCCAAGTATTGATATTTAATTCCTGCTTTTGGTTTACACAGTGTTTGGTAGTGTGCATAGTGTGCATAGTAAAGAGTAAACTTATTGTCCCTATCCTTTCTCCATTTCCTCCCCTGTGCTGATACTAGGAAACCAATGCAATTCATGTGAACGTGGGTGCAGGCTCTTACCTAGAGGTCAATATTCCCATGACTGTAGGAGAGAAAGGTAACGATCAAAAATGTGTATGTAATATGGCAATGGTGTACTTAGAATTTCTACCGCCAGTCACCCATTGCAAAAAAAACCAATATATCCGCCACTCTACTCAAAACAAACATATTGCATTTTCCATTAAAAAAATATTTGTTACATTCATTTATAACGTTATTGTTTTTTTTTAATCTGGTCGATAGTTGTATTTGACCGTTGTTTTTCATTTTGTATTTGTAGTGCATTGATTAGGAACTGTACTCAACAATGCTGTTGTATAATATAAAATATCCTACTCAGCGCTCGCTAGTAAAACTGTGTAGGCCTGCCATCACATACACAATTGATGAGTAATAGTTGAGTATAACCCAAAACCACAACTAAATTGTTTTTGAACATTTAGCACAAGAAAACACGTTGAAAGTCTCTCCCAAAAAAATATAAAAATGATAGGACCAATCATTTTCAGTTCATGACGGAGGGATTTTCAGTTCATGACGAACCTAAGCAACCCTTACACAGCATAAATAAACATCCTATGGGTCTTTCTATGGAGCCAAACTGTTGAAGGCTCTCTAGAGGCTGGCTCTCTGGCGTCATCATTAATAATTGGTACATGCAGCCCTCACCTGAGAGTTCACGTCTATATTCAGTAATAGTTCCCTCGCGATAATAGCTCACATTAAAATGGACCGCGCTGCATCAGTTTGATCTGAGAGCGAGATAAATTGTAAATTGGAACAGGATAGACTGCACTAAATGCCTTAATAACTCTTTAATATTAATCAGCACAAATCAACATTGTCCAAACATCGAGTCCAACACAAAAGTGGTTAGGCTATTCCAGTTAGCCTTATAGGCTAACTCCACCTCAGGGTTTTTCCTACATTTAAAAATATTTGGCGACCACCAACATTTTTTCATGGTCTGCAAATGCAGTCGGCAAATAATTGAGAAAGCGGAATTATCCTTAAATTCCCTAAAACCCTTACGAGATTGGAGTGCGTTTAAAAACTGGACGTGTTGCCACCCTTGAGACAAACTTCTGAATTACTTCCATATTTTGCTGTGCTATGCTTTTCTACAAGTCGTAGATTGTCAGTGTGATCTGCTGCCATTTTATTTTTGGTATACCGATATTTGGTATACTGAACCTACATCCTTGTGTGCAATCGAGACCCTTGATTGTCAGCATCGATGGTCAGCATCCAAAACATTGACTTCAAGCTACTTCTTATTTCTTATGCCCCCAGGTTATTCTCCTACCATTAAAGGTCAGTTGCTTCATGTTGACACCACTAGCAGCATGCAGTACAGGACCCTACTGGAGGCAGAGATGCTTGCTGTAAGTAGAAGAGTTAACTACACTAGTTGAATGTGCTGGAGTCCTATTATAATTCCAGTTTTTTAATTATTATGCCACGTTCTCTGGTTCAACATGTTCCACTGGCTAACGTTTTACACTTAGTACAGTACAGCACAGTGATCCAAGGAGGTCCCAATTGTCCTCAAACTGTACAGCACACCAATTTGTAAAAGGTGCATTAACCAACCACTGATTGCTCTACCTACTAGGATTAAAATGTATTAAGAATTCTGAAAATCAAAACGGTATGGCCGCCACAGCCGAAAACATATTGGCCAAACATTGCAAGGAAGCCACATTGACAGGAATTAGCCATTGCTCCCAAATTAAATGCTTTTTTTTGTCTTTTTTCTAACCTACTTCTAGAAGTTTCATCATCTCGTTCTGTATCTATGCTCGACACCACCATATCACTGCTTGTAGCTATGTTAATTTAATTTAATAAAATATTTCCAGAGCAGGGATGTTAATATTCTGAGAATAAACTTATCCTATGTTTGTACCCGCAGGTGATCACTTTGTCAAATTATTCTTTACCGTCAGATTTAAACAATCAGTCCCTTTATTATCTGGACAGATAATTGGCAACAAACCAAGTATCCATGGTTAGCTGATATTTATATTAAAGGATAACTTCAGGATTTTTCAACCTGGACCCCATTCTCCCATCATTTTGGGTCTAACTGGCAAACATTTTTGACAATGGTCCAGTATTGAGCGAGAACACAGCCACGAAACGTCTGCATTGTAACCCTTTGGGGCAATTGTTCCCGTCAATATACCTTGCTTGTTTTTGCCACTGACAGGCTCAGAAGTGTTTGACAACATTATGGAAGGATCCCTACAGAGAAATACAACTTTTTTCTTTACCTTTCGCTTTGATCAGGGCTGTTTTTTATTGTGTCTAACCAAGTCTCACTGGAGGAGAAGTCTCGCTCTAAAATCTCGCATAATGTTGTCAAACAAGTATAACAATCTGAGCCTGTCAGTGCAAAAACAAGCACTTTTAGAGGACGTACATTGACGGGCACAATTGCTCCAAAGGGTTACAATGCAGACGTTTCGCGGCTGTGTTCTCGGTCAATACTGGACCAATTTAAAAAATGATCGTCCGCATTAGTCAGTTAGACCCAAAATGATGGGAAAATTGGGTCCAGGTTGAAAAATCCCAAAGTTGTCCTAAGAAAAAATGTCAACAGATAATGGCACTGAAATTGGACACAGACAGTGTTTTGAAGAACAACGCACACAGACCATTTTGTTCCAGTACCACAAGTGTTTCTGACTATGAGATCATTTCCGATTTTTGAGACTTTTAAATGAGTTAATGAGCTGTTTTCTGGTAAATTTAATGAATATAATCCCCATAGAACTGGACACAAGCATATGTATAGCTTCTCTCCAGAAGGTCCACTTTCAAACCACCATACAGTTTGGAAAAATCCCTTTCTGCCTCTGATCTTCCTTTCTTTCAGTTCCACGTGATAGCCAGCTATCCCCGAGTTTGGAACATGCCTCAGTCATGGCAATGTGAGATTGAGGTGTACAAGGCAACCTACCACTTCATCTATGCCCAGAAAAACTTTTTCTCTGGTAAAGCTGACCCACACTCAGTATTAATAAGCAATAAACACATTTTAATTAGTATTGCCATTTGGTTTCATTCGTGTTTAATGAATCACTCCATCACTATCCCAATGGTTGTTCTTTTCAGATCTAATCCAGGATTGGGCTAGCGACAGCGCCCCAGACATTTACTCCTTTGTGCCCTATGCATGGAAGTGTAAGGTCCTCTTCCACCAGTTTGAGATGATCTGGGCTGCTAACCAGCACAACTGGATCGACTGTTCAACCAAGCATCAAGAGAACGGTAAGAAACAGGTCTATGTGCCGTGTTTCTGTAATAATAAGTGTAGGCTATATCTATGGTGCTCTTTAGCCAATTTAATTTCTTCCAGCTAATGTAGATAATGTCAAGGACATAACTGAATATGAATTGATATAAACGCAACGTGTGACACGCACACAGTGTGTATATATCGTCACGTTTCTGTTGTCCTCCAGTGTATCTAGCTGTATGTGGGGAGACGCTGAACTTGGACTTCACTTTGCCTTTCAACGAATTCGTCCCAACAACCTGCAATACACGCTTCAGCTTGAGGGTGAGTTCAGCAATGCATTTTGTGAATGTTGAAATGAGTTTCAATAATGCCAAATATAAAAATACAATAAAAAAAGTCTTGCATGTATGCATAACTTGGAGAAAGTAAAGTGTTTTGACTTTATTCTTTCACGCCTAGTTCGTCAAGTTTAGGTCACAGAATGATATGGCTGATACTGTTGGAATCGGTGGATTCTCAGCTGTCATATGCCACGTTGATTGTATAGATAGCATGACGTGAAAAAGATTGTTTTAGAAACATAGCCTACCTCTTTGTGTGCGGAAACAGAAATGCCTAGTCTCAAACCATAGCCTCGTTCTCAAAAACTATAACTTGGACTACTATGAATTGGACATGGTCATGCTCAGTAGAAGTTGACGAACACGTGGATGTCCAAAATGTGTCTGTCCCTTCAAGTATGTGAGTATTTGTTTGTGAGTTTAAAATGGTGCAGAAGTCTAGCTGAAAAATTGTGGGAGGAGTAGTCAAAATATGGGAATAATAATAAAGAATAAAGCCTAAGAATAACAATAGTTGAGCAGCACTCGCCTAATCAGCCCACAGGCTGTTCTGCGCAACGGATACAATCGGGGAAGGTCTAATTTTTTAAGTTAAATTACGATTAATATATTGGCAATTTAAAGCGATGTATGTATGTAAAAGTGGGTGCCAGTGGCTCAGGAGGTAGGGCGGGTTGTCTGGCAACCGGAAGGTTGCTGGTTCAATCCCCGGCTCCTCCTAGCCAAGTGTAGAGGTGTCCCTGAGCAAGACACCTAACCCTAACTGCTCCCAACGAGCTGGATCTTGCCTTGCATGTGAATGTGTGCATGAATGGGTGAATGTGAGGCACTAATTAAGCGCTTTGAGCGGCCATAGGTCAGAAAAGTGCTATATAAATGCAGTCAAATTTTTTTTTTTATCCTACACGTAGTCCCTTTTAAAAACATTTATGCATTTGCATGCACACAACATAGGTCCAACACAACAGTTGATTATTGTGAGCAGGAGAAAAGTATTGTTGCTTTTGTTGAATTGAGGATTCTGGCAATAAGATAAACAAAGATATCCTTTAATTAATCTATTTACAATATGCACATGTGAGGCCACACCCTTTGGTCCCTGTTCATAGGGACAATACTGGTGTTAGGAGCTTAGCAGTGCTTTCTCCACAATACACTATGGAATATGAATGATTGTAAAGGATTTTTTTTTCTCTAACCCATTCAGGCAGAGGATACTGACATGCGGCTGTCCCTTCCAGAGTGCCACCCTAGCCGCTATTCATTTCTCACTTTGGCTAAAGACTACCAAAATATCAAACTACCACCAGACATATTTCCACCTGGAGAGACTCAAGCGGCCCCTCCACCTAAACATGCAAAGTCCCGATGGAGAAACATCACCCATGCAGAGTGAGTTGAAACGTTACATTTTGAGCTGATTGTTTTCTAACGGGACCCACCTTAACATATTTTCAGCTACACTTCAGTTCAAATGTATAAGCTCTAGTTAAAGCGGTACATAACAATACTTAATAATTAAAACAGGTTTTTCCAAACTGGTTGGGAATTCTCCGAACCAGACTAGACCCTCAGCAAATGTGTCAAGCGAATCCATCTTTTGACCTTGGTGTCTGCTGTGAACTATCTGTGGTGTCCACCTCCATTGAAATAAGAAATCCTCACTTGCAGTTTCTGGCAGTGGCATTGTAACAATAGTGTTGTACCAAATGATCATGCCAATCGAACAAAATGTGTTCGATTTGCCGTGGTAAATATCACGTGACAGACGTAACCACATGCAAAGCATGCTTGACCAATAAGGCAGATTCTGAAAGTCAGCTGACTTTAATTGATGATAATTCAACAGCTACATGTTGTAATTCTCGGGAGGTACCTGAAGTGACTTGATGTGTTTTTCCAGAAGTGGCTGGGTGGACTGCTGGAGCGTCCCCAACTTCCTGCTCATTATTGACTACACATGGCACCCCATCTATCCACAGAAGCTTGATGAACAACTTAAACAGTCATGTAAGCATCAAGCAGTAAATCTCCACGTGATTTGGTGTTTATTTTCATGTTTTGCTTAAGCACCTTTCAATCATGGCCAACAGTGTATCTCTGCTTTGATCAATGAAGATAGTTTTTTTTGCATGAAATGTAACCTGAAATGCCTCCGTCTTTCTGCTTAGTGTCGGAGATTGAGGAGTCCATGCTGTCCGCCCTGCGCCCCCCTGAGCACACCCCAATCCCCCACAGAGCCCCCCTGCGATCAGACGGCTTCTCTTCAGCCAATCACAGTCGGCTATCTGCCGATCCCTCTGAGCTTCCCCCTGACCGGTTGCACGTGGAGATGGAAATGTCCCCCGATTCCCAGATCCTCCTCTATGGCCCACTGCTGAGAGCCCTGGTTGCCATCAAGGTGCAAATATGCTGTCTTGTCTTCTCGTATGACTGGGGGGGGGGGGGGGCATTCCTTTTT
>OOFB01005341.1:22610-47445 GCA_900323305.1 Trachyrincus murrayi
GTTCACGGGGGGGGGGGGGGGGGGGGGGGGGGGGGGTCTAGTTCTCAAAAGTTATCTGTGGGTAGATGTGTTCACCAGAGTGTTGTTCTGCAAACTATTATATCCCAATCCAATAAAAACAAAGGTTTGAGTTGCTAGGCAGAGATTCCTGATGAATATCTAATCCTGATTGGCTGAAAAAAATAAAATAAAATGAATTCGGCTCAACTCGGCTGCGATCACATTTTGGAGTGTTGCTGATACCGTTGTTTGTTGCAATGTATGGATCAAAATAATAATAATAGTGGATATCATATTTTATTGATATATGGACCTCTAAACTATAAATGTAATCTTTGACTTGATAGACTATTAAGTTAGTTAGTTTAGTTGTTTTAAAAGTGTTTTGACTGAGGAGGAGGCTCTATGCTGCTCTAATTAGAGACAGGAGTCAGTGAAGCAAATATGAAAAAAAAAATTGAAACAAATTTTTGCGATCCTAATAGTGTTGTTTTACCCCACAATGGCTGTTAAAAGTAGTTTTCAGGCAGATGCAAATAAATGTATAAGTGAAATGAGCACGTGAAGCAAATATCTTTCAATATGTTCTCCTGGGGGAGTATGCCCCCGGACCCCCCCCCCCCCAGTTGTGGCTTGATATGGTAGGGTTAGGCTTTATATGGTAAGCAGAATCATTCAATTTGTCTGTTGTGTTTTCCTCTCACTTCTGTGTTGAGCCAAAGTCATTTTTTTGTAATATACATTAATAGCAATTATGATTCAAGTAATCAATTTACACCAGAAAGCCAAAGTCTAAAAATTGCATCATTGCACTTATTTGACAAGCCACCATGTCAAATTATTATTATTATTGTTGCTGAAAACACTGAAATTCTGCTCACAGAGCTGTTAAAAATCCTTTTAATGTACTTTTACTCTATGGTTTACTCTAAGTACACTATTACTGAAATATTTATTGGAGTAGCCTAGGGCAGTGATAATAACACCGTCTGTGTTGACTCCTTTCTAAGTAAAAATACAAAGGGTTTTTGACACCGTCCTTTGGATGACGGCAAACTAACAAAAGCAGTCTAGTGTGTAATTCCATTTAATGTATTATTAGATGTGTGATCTTTATTAGGTATTCACAGAGTATGTGTGGATACCTATTGTTTTTGTGAGGATTCTTCTGTGACTGGTCAAAAGTTTTCAAATTTGTCACACATATGTATTCCCAGTAAATAGGTCTAAAAGGTTTGGTACCACTTCGCCCATAGGGGGCGCTATAATTTGCAGTCAGAGTTAAACACTCGCCGCCGCCGCCTCGATGGAGGACAAATTCTGAAACTTTGGATATAGGCCTTATTTGACATGCTGAACATTTTTGGCCTCTTGGACCCATAAGGTGACCCAAATGACCCAACATTTGGGACAGATGCTCTATGGACGTGTTTGATTAAAAGATACTTACTGAAATTTGATACTTGCTGAAATTTAATTATTATGAGCGAACATTATTCTATCAATCACAACTCTGCTTCAGTAGGGCCCAGAGCATGGGCCTGAAACTTGGCATGCACATAGAGGACATCCCCCCTGAAGAAGTGTGAAAAATTTGGTGTAGATGGCTCAAAAAATTACGTCACAGGGTCAATTTCAGGAAGCGCTAGGCACCACTTCGCCCACAGGGGGCACAAAATCACACATAAACTCTATAAAGTCGCTCACTCCAAATTATGCATGCTATAATTATAAGTGTCATAATTCTTTGTCTTATTATAATATCACTGTTCATCCCATGAACTTCATTTGTGAAACTACATTTGAAATAGTCCTATACACTATACTCTGCAGTGTTATATTTATGAGTGAGTATAATGGGTATAATATAAGAGTGGGTATAGTTATGACGTTATAATTATGAATGTTATAATAATATGTTTGCTGGGGTTGGCGGTGCACACTGTGAATACCTATTGAAGCTGCGAGCAGCTTTAATTTATGTTTACCTTTTTAGGTGGTGAAGCATGGCCTCTCAGCCAGCTCTCTCCTTGACAGAGGAATTCAGCTGATGGAAGATATTAACAGGTAGTTTTAGGTTTTAGGTTCCTTTTAAATTGCTCAACTTATTCATATCTTAAAGACCCGCTCTCCCGACCTCCTGATGTAACACGAAAATAGGCAAATGCAGGAAAGCCTTACGCTAATAGCTAACTATCAGAAACTACGTTTATTGAACAGAGATTATTTTTTATGTAACATGTAACTTTACACAGACACCCTTTTCACACAGAAATCACTTGTCATGTTTTATAACTGTATATCTTAAATGTATAAGTTCCATTGTCTGCTGAATGTTATTGAATATGTCTTATATGTATCATCAACAACATCTACCTAGCACACCTTACACCCCTTTGGATAAGAAGGCCATGGATAATACAGATGAAGAAACAACTACAGACGACTGGTCTCTGGATCAGCCCCTGTCCCAGACAAGGACCACGGCAATCGTGGAAGTGAAGGGGGCTATCAATGTGGTGCTCACCCCACTAGTAGCGGAAACTCTGGACAGGTAGCAAGCATCCTCTTTTCATTTGACACAGACTTGGTATCTTGCATAGATAGAAAAGTTGGAGTGAAAAGTTGTTGTCTCTCACAACTGTAGGTCACACAAGACAATCCCATTAGGAACATTAGCAAGTGAACCATATTAACATCTAGCCTTGTGAGACCATCCAGATCCCGTGAGTTCAACACCTCCTCTGAGAAAAGCTTTCAAGACATATTTCTGTTCATCATAATCTATTTCAGGTTTTAATTGCTACACTTTCGTTGGGCACCACCATTGTTTTGGAAAGACTTTGCAGACTTGCAGCGCTCGCTCCTTGCTTCGTCGTGAACTAAAACTCCATCCCCTAGCGCTCATTGGTCTGTCCAGTTTTTGTGTTTTGAAAGTTGGTTTCAACAGGAGCAAGGCCAGACTACTCTTCAGCGAGAAATTGAAACGTGAACTCTGGAGATCAGGATAATCTCACAAGGCTAGATTCGGCTGTGTCTAAAGTACCCAATCGCATGAGCTGTGTTCTTCAGAATGGACAGTTTTGAATGGAGGTTGAAGTTTAAAGCACTTCTTTCCATGTGTTAACAAACGTTTTACATCAATCCTTTTGAGTTTTTCCATTCTTGGTATGTATTTTGTGCATATGTATTTTGTATGTGTGTATATATATATATATATATAGCCCTGTTACTGCTACGGTATGTTGCCAATGCAACGTGACTACCGACAGCAGGTTGTCTATAAATGCGTTGCCCGCATGCAGTTGACCATAAATAATGTGCGCCTCCTGTTTGATTGTAGGTATATAGACTCCATGGTCCACTTTGTCAGTATTCGTCACCCTACGGCCATTCTGGATGACCTCCACGGAAAGGTTCTTAATGATGCCTATCAGATCAGCAAGTCCACTGTCACCGAGTCTGTGAGTAAATTATTCAAACATTTGACAATAAATACCAGGTTATTAAACTATTAAGGCTCTAATCCACGATTAACATTGAAAAATAATTAAATAAAAATAATTTTCTGTGAGCCAATTAGGGCTGGCCCGAATACAATTTTACAATTTGACATGCTTTGGATACTCGTTGGTGTTCATGAATACTAATTATCAAAAACACTAACAGGTTTTCACTATCGGCAACTTTAAATGGTTCGTATTTGGCATTGAACATGTTTCTTATCCATTCATTTAAAATGTTCCCGAACAGCTGATTTCTTCGGCATCTTTTCCCTATCTTCAGCAGTCTGAAGATAGGGAAAAGGCAGTCTCCTGTCTTTAGGGCCCTAGAGACAATCATCTGCACTCAACCTCGTTCCTAAGCACGCTATTATTTTTCAACACTGACCCTCTCCACCTAATTTCAGCACAGATACTATTAAATGATACAGATTGTATATTAGGAATATCATTTGGTTTGTGTAAATCCAATTAATAAATGATCTCGACCTGCACAGAGCCAAACGGCCAAGCAGGAACACAAGCTGTCTAAGACTGAGGGCACCACCCCAGCCTCCATAAACATCTCCCACGGCCAGACAGACTTGTCTGTCAAACCAGACAATGTGAAAATTAAGGGCCTGCAAGCTAACGTCTCTATTCCCAAGGTAAGACCAGTACCATATCAAATTGTGGAACATGCTCTTTTTTTATTTATTATTTTTGAATTTATTGAATTTATGTTATGTTGTTCATGTCTTAACTTTTATGCTGCTGTCTTGGTCCCTTGTACCATAACTCTATGAGTTAATTCTATGAATTCTGGATGATTATGCATCCAAATACAGTGAATAATAAAAACCACTGCATGACTTCAGGTAGACGGGGCCGAATGGTTCTCAACAGCAGCTTTGGTGTCTGGTCCTCCTCGTAGACATGTGGTCATTAGCCATCTCCACATCTACAAAGCAGATGCAAACTGGGTTGGCAAACTCCCAAGCCCCCACAATCATCTGTGAGAGGGTGAAGCGCTGGTCCACTGTTTCACGGCCAGGACGGAATCTGCATTGTTCCTCCTCAATCCGAGGTAGTAGCCTCCTGTCCAGCACCATGGCATAGACCTTCCCAGGGAGCCGTGTGTAATTCCCTCGGTAGTGGGAACACACCAAATTTCCCTTTGTTTAATGTATTGGACTGGCGGGCCGCCACAGTCTAATACTTTTTTTTTTGGTTAGAGACCCCTGGTCTAGCCCCACCTGCAATTTGTTGGAAATAGTTTGGCTAAAATCATAGATTTCCTTTCCGGCAGGGGAAGTGGGGGGGGGTTCGGAGTCCATCCACCACAGTCTCTAAAAATGATGTGGGGAAACACTGCAATCCATTCCTCTTCCTTTAAGATGGGAGCCACTGATCTGATTGGTCCGCCAATCCAAAAGTACTGTCCGGGAGGTATAATCGAGGCTGTATAATCATGTCAACCAAATGGCCCAACAACCTCCATAGCCTTCCACGTCTTATTCATTATTTAAGTCCGTTCTGCATTTAGGGAGGAGGGAGATGTTCTTTCGGAGGTGCAAATCACCACCAAACCCTCAATATGTTCTTGGGCCTACCAGGTCTGTCCGGCAGTATTCCCGCCACCTGATCCAGCCTAGTACGGGATGGTGATCGGTTGATTGCTCTGCTCCTCTCTTCACCTGAGGGACACTCTGTGCCCTCAGGTCAGGTCTATTAAGTCGACCTTCGGCCCAAGGTATGCCCTCTGGTAGGCAGTGTTTTTCAAGGCCCCTCCCACCTTCTCCAAGGAGGTCTGAAGGCTGAACTGCTGTACTACATTATGTAAGAATTATTTTCTGCAACTCAAAGATACATGGAGGTGACCATCTCATCCACAAGACAAACTGCACTTGTACGGCAGCAAGCTTGGACTATCCCCATTTCCACTCGACGCTGCTCACCTAGGACCACCTCTTAGCAAGGAGTTAGCAAACATGATCTCCTCAGCCACCAGGCACTCTGCCTGGCTCCAGGGGTATGCCGTGGTGACCCTGATCCAGACAATGTAAACTGTTTATCTGGAGCAAGTCCACTGCTTGAGTATTTTAATAAAGGGCTGGGACCAAAAACAGTCCCACACTTGAGTGATAAGCAGAGAGCATGCTGTTGGAACTGCCCAATGGACAATCATCCTCTGGAAGATGTGAAACGTAGCTCCAACCAATGGGTTTGAGTCTGAATTGGAGTTTTGTGTGAAATGAGAATATGTATTAATTTATAGCCATGTTAGGAAAATACACCTTTCAAGAAAATATAAAACTGGAATGATGCCACTTATATTCACTTTACATACGTCCACCAAAAAAACGTTCTTGTTATCGATAATCATCCAACGTTCACTGACTTGTTTACATTTACATTTAGGGCATTTAGCAGACGCTTTTATCCAAAGCGACATTCCCCCTGGAGCAACTCAGGGTTAAGTACCTTGCTCAATGGTGGCAGACCCGATGACTCTCCAGTGCTCCGTCTGGAAGCACTGTTCCTTACCCACTAGACTACCACCACCCTGTTTAGCACTTCTTGTTGTGGTGTTGTATTAAGTGCAAGTTACCTTCTAGTTATCTTTACATATGAAGTTGACGTAGATTGTTACACTACACTTGCAGTAAGGCTTATTTTTGCTCTTGTTCATTCATAATTCCTGTCACACTAGGTGAACCTGTGCCTGCTCCAGGCCTCTGTGGAGGAGAGCCTGCCCCTCGGCTCTGTGAAGTGCGTCACCCACGTGTCCCTTGTGGCTCTATGCTTCGACAGGATTGCTACGCAGTTTCGAATGAACAGGTACTACCTAATACATTTCTATTCAGTTTACCATGCCTGTCTGCCATCTGTCGAAAATATTTACACACGTATACAACTATGTATTGCATGTCTTTTTCAGCTGAGGGATGGATTTGACTAGTTGGTCTTTGGTCTAAAGCTCGCTTTGGATAGTACTCAAATCTATTGGGGACTTGAAAATTCAAAAACATTACTTTGCGTCTGTCTTGACACAGCCTTTCTGTGGTTTGGGCTTAATTCACTAATGAGATTGACTGGCCGTTAGGTGTTGTGGCTGAAGTATTACAGTTTTGCTCTTCGGTGGTGGAGGGAGGGAGGTGACTCGTAAGGCAAAGCTTTCAATTTACTGGGCCAATCTACATTCTTACCCTCACTCATGGTCACTAGCTTTGGGTAAATACCTAAAGAATAAGATTGCAGACACACAAAGCGTGCGTGAGTTTCCTATGCAGTGTCTGGGCTTATTCAATGTGAAGGGGGGATTTCAGGACATGTTTTTGACTCGTCATACAAACCTGCTTTTTCACTCAAATCAGGGGTATTGTAGAGGAAACCCCCAGTACTGCAGAACATGGCCGACCCTCTGTGATGCTGGAGAAATATGCCTCTGCCACCAAAATGCAGCCTCAGTCATCCGGCTCACTCCGCTCCAATGCTGGAATTGAGAAAGGGAAGGAAATTGCTGCAAGGCTCAACATTCATCGCATTCATAGCCAGCTTAGAGGGCTAGACTCTACAGGTGTGTGGAAATGTTCTATTTATTTAGCCTGGTGCTTAGGCAACACCTTTTCGTATTATATGCAAAATTACACTGGCCATGTCTTTACATATGACGTCAGTGCTGTTTTTTTATTTTATTGGTTAAACTATATTTGTATTTATGCATGTTCAGTTAATTCAATTAATTGCAGTCATACAACACACTTTTGTGTTATTGAACATTTTCTAACCCTCTATTTTCTATCCCTGCACCTTCTCTCATGCTGTTCTGTGATATTCCAAGACATTGGCACATGTGCCATAACAGCCATTCCCTTTGAGAAGTCCAAGGTGCTTTTCAGTCTGGAAGAGATGGAGGAGTTCTCACTGGTCGATGAAACTGATGCTTCTGCCATGGCGACCGACCTTGCCCGCTCTACTGCCTCCCTTGAAAAATGGGGTTGGATAATGTTTGAGTGTGGCATTGAGAACCTCACAGTTAAAGGTGAGACCTTTTTAAATATATCGATTTAAAGCATAATTAAAGTTTGAGTACTATGTGAATACTATTCAGTATGATATATTTATAATGTTTACAGTCTACTAATTACACTATAATTATTTTCTGTATACTTCCAGGGGGCAGACAGTCAGGCGCTATTCTGTACAGTGCGTTTGGTGCGATGGGACACACTGATGCTACAGGCAAGATGGGCTTCTCTAAATCCAATGGTTCCATCGGTTCCCAGACGGGGAGTGGTTACAGCACAGATGTCTCTGACGACAACCTGCCTCCAGATACTAAGAGACCTGTCTCTGATGAACATTCAGACTCTGATCAGGTAGAGTACTCAGTGGGGGGTAAACTTTACTATTCAGTGAAAGCAAAGAATATCACACTTTAATTCAGTATGTTTCAAGGATAGAAAGAAACTCTTTTTTGGTTGACATTTAGGATGAAGGGGTGGAGTCAGATGATCTGAAGAAGGACCTCCCACTTATGCCCCCACCACCTGACTCCAGCAGCATGAAATTGACGATCAGAGAGATATGGTTTAGTTTCTCAGCTCCCACCAATGTGCGTTCTCCCTCACAGGCCATATCTAGGTAAGACTTCTCTGATATACCTAAACGTCCTAAACAAAGCCCGTCTTATGTCAAGTAGGCTGGAGTGTATATATGCATGCATGCATGTATGCATGCATGTATGTATGTATGTTTTTCATGATTACTTTTTATGCTTCTTCGTGTTAACAGGCAGCTGAACCTGCTAAGCACGGCCACGCCTGCTATTGGAGCTTGGTTGGTTCCCATCGACCAGCTGAAATCCTCCATCCGTAAATGGGATGTGGAAGGAACCCTCCGTGTGTGTGCGGTTATGGGGTGCATTATGACTGAAGCCCTTGAGGTCAGTGCTACGTTCACAACACACACTACGACCCAAGTTGTCCAAAATAATTCCTAACCACATTTTCAACAAGTAAAGTTTGGCTCCAGTTAATCCTACTGGTGATCAAGATTTTAGGACCTGTGAAATTAAATTAGGCTTTGTATTACCTTTATGTGTTAATAATCGTAATGACGATTCCATTTGGTTGCAGTTCCCTTTTTTGACCCTTCAAAGGCTAACTGGTCAACATAAATATATTTAGTTCCCAATAAAGGGGAGAAAATGGTTTTGAGTGGCATAATTGTATTAGTTAGTCTAATTATATTAATTATTATAAAAAAAAATTTCATATGGACAAATGATGACACATCATTGATCCTATGTGTATGCAACTGAAGAGTTTAAAGATCTCTTCAATTAACTTTCAAGCCATACGTGTATATTTGATTTCCTATGTTCAATTAAAATACATACAACCTTTTTTCCAATTCTTTAAACAGAAAAAAAGCATTCACATCCCGATTCGGAGCAAGTACAACCGTGTGACTAAACGTGCTCGCTACCTCCATGAAAACCCTTCCTCCATGCTCTGCAACATACTGCACCGCTACCTACAGCAGGCAGACTACTCTGTTATAGAGGAGGCTACCATGGTCAGTGGAGATTCTGTTTTGTCTTCTTTCAAAAGTGGATTATTTCTCTATCGTGTTAATGGTTTAATGGTTAATTAGGTTTTAATGGTTTTTATTTTTTTGTCTGTCTTGTTTTTACGTAGCTAGCTAGATTTATGTATTTTTTTTTTTTATATGAATCAATCCCCGTTTGCTACCATTTTTTTTTTGGCTTTACAAATTGATTTGTTGACATCTTTTAACCAATATGAATTATTTCTGTTGACCATTCCCATCTCTTCTTCTATGCAGAACGATGGACTTCCAGCCCTAGTGACCTTAAAAAAAGGTCTGGTTGCCTTGGCCAGACAGTGGATGAAATTCATTGTGGTAACACAGGGTTTCAAGGCCATAGGCCTGTTGAGGCCCAACCAGCTGACCAAGCCCAAGGAGGTGCAGCAAGGTATGGCAGACGCCTTCCAGGGCTTGGACAACGGCGTTGCACTGCAGAGTGACACCAGCGCTGACGGAGCCGAGTTTGAATTTGATGCAGGTGAGAAAGAAATTGAAATTCGCACCTCAACTAAATTTCTTAAACCGTGTTATAACTACCTATACGCTCATCATGGATGGCTCATCATGGATGCCGAGGCAGCCTTACTGAGCTTTGAGCATACATACATGGATAGACGTCTACTGTAAAGTGATTATGTGGAGTGACGGGTCACTTTTTGTGTGCAATGAAGCCACAGTGAGCGAACACACAATGTTGCTGGAAGGAGCGTGCAGCCGTCCACCACCCAAAGAGAGCAACTCTGGGCCCGTTAGTGGAGTCGAGATAATGAGGAAGTTGTCAAAGTCTCACACCCACAGCGAGTCTGTCCTCAAGATAAAGGTATGGTTGGATTTGTTTATGCCTAATTTGCTGGGCATTAGATTACGTTTTTTAGTTGCAAAATAAATGTAATAGGCCCATGGGCATAGGATCTACTAGGGACCCCCCATTTTTACATTTTACTTGTCATTCTCTTGTCTTACGTGGCCTGCTGGAATAGCTAACACATACCTGAAAGGGAGTGTAAATGCAGAAAAATGATGTTACATTGTGAAATGTTTTTTCTATGGGAGAAACACCAGACCCCCCTGTTGGAGGCTGTACCCCCCCCACCTTAATAATGCTTCCTACGCCCTTGAGTATTTTAATATAGTGTAAATATATATTGTCTTTACATTATAGACCATTGGCCGAGTAATTTATTCGTGCAATTGCAATAACTTAAACCCAACCTGATCATCAGATGACTTTTCTAATGGTCCAAATATGTCATCGTTAAAACATTTTTGTGTCCAGGGCTCTCATCCCTACCAGTCGCTAAGCTACACCAGTGGCGACACCGCGGCCGACTCCCCAGCCCACATCAGCCGAGTAGGGATGCCCAACAAGGACAGCCCTCGCAAAGAGAGCCTTCTGAGCAACCTGACGGGGAGCTTCAGGAGCCTGCATAACTTGCTGGAAGGCACCCCTCAGAGGAATGAACCCACTTCCGCCACGGTAGCCAAGAGCGGCTCCCTCACACGCACGGGTAACTGCAATGAGACTCTCCTCTTTCTTAGATGTGTGATGAACTGAAAGTGATCAAATCAAGAAAGGACATGTATGTAAAACCTTAGTTTGGAATACAGCCCCTGTCCTCTCAAAGAGACGGAGACTCGGAGACGGAGACTCCTCTGGTCTTTCTTAACGAACCGAAACAGCATTGAGTACGAAAGAAGTTTGTCTGCAAATACTGCCTACTGTCTGGTCACCACGATGTTGTGTTCGATGCCTCAGGTGGCACCTGCAACCTCCCGACCATCCCTTCTGCGTCCGACTTCAACACTGTGTTGTCGAGCGACCAGAACACCCTGGACGGGACTCAGTCCCAGCATTCCCAACACAGCACCAGTCAGGATGACATCGCAGACATCGAGGAGGGCAACCAGTGCCCTGCTGCTGTACAACTAGCTGATGCTCAGGTTTGTATCGTTGCCTTTATTTAGCTCATTGTCTTTTTGTGTGCCTCACTTCTTCCACTTCTCCTCCTGTGTTTGTGCACGTTACACAGATGCAGAGCGGATAAGGCGCTTGGATCGATAGTTTGGGTTGAATGTGCGGTTGTGCTTGCTCTACTTATTTGTTGTAATGGGACGTAAAGTAGAAGACGACCACCATTTTTCTACATGCCATTAGCAAAATGTGGTACTGTGGAAAAACTGAGCAGCATTAGTTAATGAATACATAGCACAAGTCACACTGCGGCCACCAATGACCAATTATTAAAGAGAGAGGGAAAGGTAGCCGTTGGGATGAGTGAATAGCTATAAGGAAATGTCATTTGAAACGTTCACTATAGTTATGAAAAGTCTTTGCTCTAGTCTGGGAGACGAGGTAAAAAATGAGCAAGAAATAATTTAACCTTTATTAACCTGTCCATTTGTTTTCAACCAAAGGTTGTTTTCAAGCCTTTGTTGAGCCATACTGGGATCCAGTCCCAAGACGCCACTCCTCTCAGTTACAAGATGTACTTTGGAGAACACCTATCCTTTTCCGGTACCCTAGAATGTCTCAGGGCAGACATTGTTGACTCGGACACCTCCAAAGAGCGCAAAAATAAAAGATCCAGAAGGTAAAATATAGCAACGGCATGAATGAACTTGAATCTCTTAACTGTTCTTGTACGTTCTTGTCACTATTCACAGCCACTAAACTCTGTTGTGTGTTTTTGGCGCTTCTCCTGTCTCCGTCCCTCACCGCAGACAAGGCAGGGTGAACCTTCCTCCACTAGAATTCAAGCCAGCGCTGCTGATTGAGACCTTCAGCCTGAATGCAGTAGTGATGGAGAAGTCCTCCAGCTCCCCGCAAGACCCCACCGCCGCTGCACCGCCGCTCTCCTTCCATGACCTCAACCGCCGCCACTACAACACCTTCCACTGTGACTTCACCGCCGCCTGCCAGTCCATCAGCCAGCGGGTGGACATGGCCCTCGTGCGCCTCATCCACCAGTTCAGCACCATGATCGACGACATCAAGGCCACGCAGACGGACATCAAGCTGAGCCGCTACACGGCGGGCTCCACCTCTCCCACGCCCACCTTCAAGGCTCGGCCGTATCGCCACTTTCGCTCGTCCGACTTCAGCCGCAGTTCCAGAGGAAGTCTTAACGGGGCCGTGCGCAGTGGCACCCAGACCCTCAAGAGCAAGAGAGGAGTAGCTGGTAGTGGAGGCGGCGGCGGTGGTGGTGGCGGTGGAGGTGGGATCGCTGGTGGAGCGCCCCCTAATGGGCCTTCGTCCTGCACGGATACGTTCGGAAGGAGGGAGCCCAGGGGCCGGAGCTCACTTGGACGATCTGAGCGACGAACCTCTAAGGTACTGACAGCGAGACAAAATATATCTATATCTTTTGTCTTATTTTTGTATACATATATTATACTATTTTTTTGTGCGACAGCTGCATGGCACAGTGTAGATGAGAATTGCAGTGCAAAATACTACATACTACATACTGATACTGATATGCCAGTAGAAACGGTAAACACATTCTTTTTGCATCATGTTTTACTTGAATCACTATATGACCGTACAGTCTGGGTGTCTATATTGTTCTATGTATTTTAAACATTGGGTAATTATAAAACATGTGTTCATGCAAGACAGAGATATTGTCAATATCGATTTGCATGGCAACTCTCAGCTACCTGTCTGTCTGACTGTCTGACCCAACCTCAGATATCGCGGAAAGGGTCCCGGGATGTTGCTGATCACATGGCTATCCAGATGGATGACTCGGACTCCATCACCGTGTCGGAGCAGAGCGAGCCCTCAGCGGAGTGCTGGCAGAACATGTACAAGCTGCTTAACTTCTACTCACTCATCTCCGACCCCACGGGCATTCTGGAGAAGAGTTCCCCGGAGAACTGCATCGCAGGTCTGTGCCTCTTTCTTCTCTTGTCATGGAACATTTAAACTCCTTTCGACGCCTCGCGTCAGCTTATAGATTTGACCTTTGAACATGAATGGAAAGTCACTGGACAAAAAAAGTTTACTGTTTAGATCCCTTATTATATAGTTATCATCTTTCTGTCATGTTCTACTTTTACTTCCCAGATGTGTTTTATTATGGATCTGCACCATTACAATCGTGACAGTCAGGTTCCGGATTCACCTGGAAGACTCGTATCCCTGACTTTTCTTTTTGTTTACTCATATTTAGAGGGACGCAGGTCATCTGAGCCCCTCTGCAAGGTAGTCTTTGAGAACGAGCAGCAGGAGCCTACCACTCCAAACAAGACGCCGGGTACGGGTGGAAGACGCCGCAGCCTGGTGAGCTCCGAGCCGCAGCATGTCACTCTGATCGTGTTCGGCATCGGCATGGTGAACCGCACCCACCTGGAGGCCGACATCGGTGGCCTAACCATGGAGGCAGAATTAAAGAAGATTCACGGCAGTTTCACGCTGAAGGACAAGATGAAAGGTGCGTGGTTCGGGAAGTAACGGCTCATTAGTCACCAGCCAATCGGTAGTTGGCGTCCTTGGTAATCGCTGCTGCTGTGCTGAGTTTAAACGGTTTTAATGGCAATGCAGGGTTTTCTTTTGTCTAGATATCCTGCACCAGAAAATGACTGAGACCTGCGCGTCAGCTCATATAGGCGGAGTAAACATTGTACTCCTGGAAGGGATAACTCCAGATATCCAGTAAGTCATTCTTATTCTGGTTTTATACAAAAGAACACTACCTAAGATTCACAGCATGTTTTGGGAGATTGGCCTGCGAATGTGCCTTGCCCCTTTTTTCATTGACCAGCCTTAGACAACTTGTCCCTTTTTGATTGGGCTGGAGTTTGCCAGCAAGCAGTGGGACATGGTTTTGTGGTCCGACGAGACCTACATCAAGCCAACCTAACACTGCCCATTCCTCAGCTGTGAGTGAGCAAGCAGAGTATGGCGGTGGCGGTCTCATGCTGTGGGGATGCTCTTCCGCAGCAGGGACTGGGCATCTAGAATTGAAGGAAGAATGGATTGGAGCTCAATACAGGGAAATACTATACTTACTCCAAAAGGCTGTCATTGCAGCAAAATGTGTCTCTACCCAGTATTAATGTGCAGGGGTTGAATACATATGCGAGCAGCATTTTTCATCTTTTATTTTGTATTATTGTTCTGCTGACAAATCATTATTATTTTTGTATCTCTATGCTCTGTTAGAACATAGAGAACTTAGAACTCTTTCAAAAGTACATAAATGACGCCACAGAAGTCTTCACCCTCACTCTTATTTCCAACAGAAGAGATCAGCAGCCATTTTAGTTTAAATGCCAAATTCCAATTGTTAACTTAACTTACTAACGTAGCCTTGTTGCTCTGTCTTGTACTTAACTCTAATTAACTACTAAGTACGAGAACGGTTTGCTGTTAAGTACAAGACGGTACTTAACATCGCACTGCACATTCTGAGTTTGAGTTTTAGTAGTTGTTGTTTGATTTTGTTTAGGATACAGTGTGCACTCTGTCAATGTCTATACAATGCCAGTGATAGATTGTTATCCTTCTCTTCATGAAGGCTATGAATTCCAACCTCATGGCTGTTATGGAATCACACTATTGCATTCAACTGATTATAATCTGGTGTCCACCATAAACCATATTATGTGAAATCTATGCATATCAAACCCAATCAAATAGATACAGAAGTTAATATATTCAGACAGAATTAATTAGGACAAAGAAAAATACTGAAATTATCAGTAATTTGCATTTCCTTGGGACATTTAGTTAGATGTTAGACACATGTAACACATTCATTTATTCATACTTTTATAAAGTTTGGAACTCCATAATTAGTATTTCTAGGGATAAATGCAAATCAATTTGAATACAATAATATATATTGCAGAATCATTGAGATTGTAATGGCCAACACACACCTTACTGCTGCGGAGCATGCTTTGTACACACATGCTTTGTCGTTAATTATTGGTCACACAAGTGTCATTACACGCTACCTGGAATTTACAAGCATTGCTCATCTAAGCTGAGTCATCTATCTGTATTCTGTGCCGGAGACCATCAAGCTAGAGTATAGCTCCCCAATCTTCTCATCACAGACACAGTCCTCCACAAATAAATTGCATTTTTCAAACTTTCTTAACTGAACTCATTTTGTGTATAGCTATTCTTCGACCAAGCAGTCAAATTCCTGGCTACTTGAATGGTGCCTGGCTACTTTAATGTGTTTGTACAAAACGGTGATGTTAACATCTAATTTTGCATCCAAACTTCTCACCCTCTCTTTGTTTTTCTTTTACATTTCTTGGCTTTCCCTTCTGAACACTTGCATAGACTGGAGGATTTTCCAACTTCCCCCACCAGCACAGCAAAACAAGAGTTTCTGTATGTTTCTACTGCAATTTAGGACTTTCAAATCACATGAATAGCTATTCAAAAACGCTATTGCTGCCCTTAATGTGCATTCTTCATGTGTGTGTTGTGTCCCATGTGTTTTGATTGAACACCAGCTATCAACTCATTACACAGATGAAGTGTATCATCTGGTCATTGCCCCATGATTAGGTTACATTCATAAGCCAGCTCTGTATGTATTCGCGAGAGGGTTTGCCACGAAAGGCAAGGAAACTACAGAATAATGGTCTTGGCAAGTATGTCTGTATGCTAAACTCCCATATGAAACATTTGCCCCATATGCCCCAGCTACATGCCACCCAGCCTGGTGTGTAACCGGGGGAACGCTGACTTCACAATCAACCATGCCACAAAGCCCTTTGAAATCCCAGAAAAAGATAGCTGCATATTGGTTTTCTTCATGTGCATGTTTGTCTCATTGTCTGATGTAAACGTGCACTCACCGATTACATTTTGTGTGGTACACGTCCGTGATTGTTTCAGTGTTGCGGAAATTGAAACAAAATTCAAATGATGTGCATGACTGTTTATTCTGGGTTTTGCTTCAACAATCACAGAACGGTGGTGAAATGCAACATTTCAAAGTCCCAGGCCCTCTACAGTGCCCAGCGCGGTCTAAAAACCAACAATGCTGCCGTGTTTAAAGTGGGTGCCATCCTGATCAACATCCCTCAACACCCGGCTACTCTTCACAGCATGATGGTCCGCAGTTCCCATCAACTCTCCAAGCAGATCTCAGACCTCATTCGCCAGCCCTCCAATAGGTCATTTATTTTTTTCTTATTTGTTCATATTTGGTTTTTCTTTTAAGCAGACAGATAAAAAAAAAAGAAACTGACACCAACAGTTTGGTCTGCCCACATGTCCCCCTTTCCAGTGCACCGGCTAACAGAGAAGACACCCCCACCCCGCAGCCCTCTGACAAGATGCCCAGCGTCCACCAGACCCCCGTGGAGGCCAACGAGTTCCCACAGCTTCCAGAGGGTCTTGAGAAGAAGCCCATTGTGCTGAAGTTCAGTGCCATGCTGGATGGGATCACAATAGGTGCAGCTCTACTGCCCTCCCTGAAGGCAGAATACAAGATGGGCCCCATGAAGAGCCATGGCATGACAGGTTTGTGTCTCTGTGTGGAATGTTTACATGCCCACTAATAAACACATATGAATCGGGTTATGTGTTGTATAGATGTATTTTCTGTGTATATGTATTTTTTGTTTTTGTTGTTTTTCTATTTGTAGAGTAGTAGAGTAAGTCTTTAATGTCCCCGTGGGGCAATTTGTTTTACAACAGTAGACCCTTTTTTATTCTACTACTGTCCTGTACTTGCTGCTGTGGCAACCGGATTTCCTGTCTGGGATCAATAATAAGTGTTATCTTTAGGCAATCATTCACAATCATAAAACGATTAAGACACATAATGTAACGTGATCATCATTCGATGTACTCTGTCTTTTCTCACTCTATTCTCTCATACCTTCAGGTGCACAGACCAGCTTTACCTTTGAGTTGCCCAACCACAAGCTGTGCTTCCAGTCCAAGGTGTCTCCAGTGGACATGTCTACCATGCCCCCGTCCGCCAGCCTCAACCTGCCGCCCATCACCATGTCTGGGGAATACATTATGGAGGAGCACGACAGCCACACCGACCAGGGCTGGGCACCCGAGGACTTTGCTACCAAGCAAGCCAACTACCTTCAGGGGAACTACCTGCGGTGTGTTGCTGAGGTAAGTGAATGTGTACATCCAGCTCCTATCTGAATTGTCTAGCTCTAGGAATCAGTTTTGTTTTTATTAGTGGTAGTCAAGTGCAGAGTAGGAGTTAGTGCATCACAAGTATATGCTGTAGCAAAGAAGTCAGTTGATGAGATGTTCCCAGAAGAGATGGGTCAGAAAATGGTTTGACGTGAGCGATTACAGCGCTGCCGCCCAGAAAGGAACAGCGCGCCAGAAAATGTTCTACTTGTGATGAATAACGAAATGCACCTTTGCAGACTTACTTTCCCAAATGAGTTCTAGTCAGTTTATTTTCATGGTGGATACTCGGTATCCCCATGTCTTCTTAAGGAACCTGTTTGGCCCGGTATAGGATACTTTTGGTTTTGGTCAATGTTATTCTTGTTGGGTCCTTCAGTGTGACATTTTGAGGGTGCGATCGTAACAATTCTTTTAGCATCAATCAAAGTTCTTGAGACAATTATTATTTATTATTGTTTGTTATTTATTTATGACTTCTTCATGATCTGCAGATTGGCTCGTTTGAGCACAACCTCACCACAGACCTGCTGAACCACTTGGTGTTTCTCCAGAAGGTCTTCATGAAAGAGGTTAATGAAGTCATCCAGAAGGTTTCAGGTACCAATGCCCAACACACACACATAGATCCTGCAAAAACTAATTCAGAACAAGGTTACAAAGTGCTTCATATGTATAAATGTAGCACTAATACATAGAGAACACAACCAAAGCCAAAATATAACAACGTATGAATTGTTTTCATATCAACAAAACCACTATGAAAACAATGAACTTAAAGGATGTGAATTACACAGACTCAGAGAAATCTATTATTATAAAGTTCATTGTTATAAAGTTATAAAGTTGCAAAGGATGTGACTAAATATGGATGGAGAGAGCCAATGTCTCAGATGTGAAAAAAGGCTGTGGTATTGATGAAAAGGTGTTTTTCTTTTTATTGACAGCAAAGTATTTGATTCAATAGAACATGATCATGGGAAGACACAGGCAACAATATACCAAGTATCTTCAGTGAGACAATGGGTGTACATGATTCTTATAGGGTAACTTTCACATCGTGGGCAGAAACAACAAAGGAAACAAGAGATAAGGGGAGTGACCATCGTGGAGAGTTAAGGATTGGCCATGGCTGAAGCCAGCCATGGCGGGAGAGGCCAAGTTAATTGTCAATACACATACCACATACTGAGAGTCTGAGTTGATTAGCAGTACATAGTAAGATCAGGAAGAGGGGAAGTTGGGGATGGCAAGTTATTTCCATACTAAAGGAGTGAGGTGGTCTATCCTGGGGAAGAAGGGGAGAGGGCCATATGGCAGGGCTGTAGTGTTGGGTCTCGTGGTTACAGTGTCAGTAGAGGAAGGGAGGTCTCTTTGAGGTGCAAAGAGACTTTATACAAAGGTTTATTTAATTAACTATATGGTATAGAAGCTCATATGTTTCATGTGGTGTGTAGTTCATAATTTCCACGACAATTTTGCTAAGCTTTATAATGATGATGGTTTTTCTCTGCCCATGGTAACAGAGCTAAACTCCTCCACTAATTAGCACAAAACATGCTTTCCATACCAAAGAGGCTCATCATATTCATTAGATTCAGAGGATTTCTTGTGACACATAATTAAGCATCAATCGGAGGGAGCGGGATCGACTGGACTAATTGATCTCTCTCGTATACGTTGCTGGAATGAGAAAGAGCTCTTATAGTCGAATGTCACAGAAATATAACATGTCATTTTTTAACCCTAAGAAGTATTTCAATTCAATTAAACCTTTATTTAGTTTCTCTGAGAACATTTTCTTCTTATGTTTGGGCAGTAATTCGTTTGTTTTATGCTTGCATGGCCTATTTCAGGGCTTGGTTCATCCAGAAATAGACTGAACTAGCTTGTACAGAACCCCTCGCAGAGAGTCCAGGGGCTACTCTTGAGTTATTGTGTTGGTGCCAACACTTTGAGGCAATGCTGGTAATCGTTGTGTGTGCAGACCTCTTGCGCAATGCCTTTCAGTGTACTTAGGGAACAGATTGTCCAAGATACATCTTGCAGCCCCTCTGCGTTTAAACTTTCCTATCGCACTATTTTTAGGACATGTTCAAAAAGAATAAGTGATTTGTTATCCTACCTGTACCACATGTGGCTCCTTTGTATCGATCTACTCGTTCTATATAACAATTTAGGAAATGTATTATCATCAGGGTTTTTGTCTCAGCTGGTGTTGGGGGCAATTTCACCAAAAGCAATTAAAAAAAAAATGATGTTAGCATGTTGCTAAACATATAGACACAGAATACAAATGAAAAGAAACATGAACGAAACAGCCCCTAGTGAATGTGAATGGGCTGGAGGCGCTAACGGTTGCTAATTAACCAGATGCATGCCACAAAGCAGGGAGGCTAGGGTAAATACCTGATCACCCATTCACCGTCCGCCACCACCGTCTCAGAATGCCTGATTAGAAATTAGGGTTTGTGTGAGGTTGAGGTGCTGTCACCACCACGCCCCCCCCTCCAAACCAGTTGATTAGTCAGGAGGGAGAATGCACCTTCATCAGAAGAACTACCAAGTCAACATACTGGCATGGTACCTTTCAGTAGACGCCAAAAATAATGAATAAATAAATTAATCACAACACTCCCCCCGGTAGCTCCAATTAGTTCCCCACACCTGGTACTCATTTATTTTAAGAGCATAAGTTAGGGGCAGGAGTTCATTTGGGACCAAATTCAACAGGAAAGTGTGAATGCCTTTTTACCCAATGAGTCAACATGTATACATGCCCCTATCATGTATTGTACACGAAGCGTTGTCCTCCCTCGTCTAATTGGAGCACATGTGGGATTGCCGTGTCTCGGAGCGTTACCCACGGACCCGCCAAGGAAAACAGGATGTAGCTCATCTTGTTGTTACTTTTTCCGTTTCAGACCGAGCGTACTTAATGATAAGAATATAGGCAGCCCGGGACACCATGAAGGGCTCTCTAGCCTAATGAAGCTCTGCATCTTGACTTCCCCAGCTAAGATGCCATCTTCCCAGAACATTTCATCATTTTCCGGGAAAGAGGATATCGAGTGGTGTCCTCTCGTGTCCTCTGCAAGCATCTCCAATTCACAAGAGGTCCTCTGGTCACAACATGGACCGAACTAATACACGTTCACAAGAGGTCCTCCGGTCACAACATGGACCGAACCAATACAAATGCATACACATTAGTGCCGATTGTTGACAGCTTTTGCACCACTTTTGCAATTGAAGCCACGTGTCGCATCAGGGCTTCAGTGTCAACAGTTCTCAAAAACAACTAGATTGGTGTTTTCTTGGGTTGGTTTATCACCCTTATCTCCGGCCTAGTCTGTCTCTGGATTCCTTTCTTATGCCCCCTTCTGATTGGCTACAAGGACATGTCATCCGGGGTTAACGGTAGTCTCACACACCTGCTATTCAGAGACGCAGGCGGCAGCTGGCTGGCTGTCACCATTCAGCATCCGTCCTTCTGGACCACGCTTGGGGTCAACCAAACCCGAGCAGCAGACAAGTCTCACAAACACAACATCCCAAACTTCACAAAGCTTCACGTCACCTGACAATAGAGCCCTTATTAAGAAAGCCTCTCAGAAAATGGTCAATGGAAAATAAAATACTAACAACAACAATGAGGGTTATGGGAGGTTAGTTCATAATAACTATAATTGTACTTATTTTTTGTTATCTTTGTTATTTTAGAGAGAGAGAGAGAGATTCTATTGCAGCAACTGAAGCGAGAGCGAGGCAACAAGGAAGAGATGGAGATGGGTGATGATTACAGACAGTTACGGTGTTTAAATGATCTGGACAACCCCGAATTACTTCTGACAGGACACCTCCCGCTCGCCTCGTGACTTTTAGGTCAACGGCGCGGGTTGGCAGTTTCAGATCCAGATATGAATGGAGAGTTTGCAATCGCGGGGTCATGAAGACGATTGCAACCAAACTGAAATATTGCGGTAAAACCAACAACCAACCAGTGGTTATGAGGCGATGTGTCTTGGAGGACAAGATACACCGGGTATCAGCTACAGTAAAATATCTCTAACTAAGCTATGGCCTTCCTTTGCTTTTTATATACCACCTGCTAGCCCATTCTTCAATTTATCAGACCCCGTGGGTGGGGTGGGAGGAGGGTGGGGTGCAAGGTGGGGGGGTGAGGGATCTTTTTCTGAAGCGATGATGCGGAGGAGATAGAGGACCTGAGAGAGCTCTCTCCATCTCCCAGCTGACAGCACCTATTTGCGGCCTTGCAGGTACGCTTGCCGCTGACAGCTTAATAAATTGGACAATTGGATAACAAATGTATTTCTGTTATGGCCACCATTGTGTGGAGATGGGTAACGCCGGGCCGCACCTGGAGTAATGGCACACACACACACACACACACACACACACAGAGGAAAACTATGATGAATGGCGACCATTGGCCGGCTCAGAGGAGAAAACAATAAAGCATCCGTAGGCTTTAAGGAAATAAAAAAGATGGTAGCTCTCTGCTCACACGGCGTCAAGTCGACACTCTTGACGCCTTTCAGCTTTGTCCTGCAAACTTGTGAAAGTCATTGTTACTGTAGGTGTTCACCCGCAGTTCAGTGGACCCTCTCACATTGGTGGGTGGGTGTCAGAGGCACAGCTATTATAGGGTCTGTTTCGTGAATGTGCCCTGGCACCAGTCTGGTCAGTGTTTAGTTTAGTTTAGTTGAGTTTGTAAGTTTATTTAACTGGGACTAGGGCCAGAGTTAGCTAGATAGCTCATTTGCATCTGTGGTCCCCATAGTGGCATCACAGGTTATGTCTATTCCAGTGCACTGGCATACATTCATGAAACAGACCTTCAATTAATGTTATGAGCTATATGTGTGTTCACCCTGTTATGCCAACCTTGTGAAATGGGTCAATTGCCAAGACCATGGCACAACGTAGTGAACCAAACAATACCTTGTGACAGAAGGCTATTACAAGGATGCATGTACAGACCTATATGATGTTGTCAACTACAGATTAGCATAGCATTAGCTGTCCCCGGGTCACGGCCGTTGTCAAGCATGTTATGATTTGTTTCTGGTATTAACAATGGCCCTCTGACAATTACTCATTTTGATCCAATGGAGACTTTTGTGTAATATGACATGGTTATGTTTTGTGTGCATTGAATTTGAAATGATTAGGTTTATGGGTTCAACAACATATCTGGTTATGGTTAGGATAAGAAATGGAATGAGACACTAACATTGTCTATTGGGTTCAAGTTGAGGTGTGACAGCTTATTTTTATCGCAGAATCTGGAAAAACTGTCGTGTTATGGAAGTTACTGAGAAATAATTTAAAAATGTGACATGTGAGTATATACGGACCAATATATATAGTGGACTATATATAAAGTGTTTCAAGTCTACATGTACACTAAAGCGTTGAACTGAACTCGACAACCTCGACAAGGAATGAGGACATGGAGAAGGACTAGTTTTGTGAATCCTAGCGTCTTTCTGTGCGCAGAAGCAACCTCGCCTTTTCCCACGTTTGCTGGTGGCCTTCAGGAGCAAAAAAAGATCAATTCTCTTCGTGCACATGCTCAGCTCCTCACGTTGTCAGCCAGGCATCAACAATTCCCGCCGCCTCGTCTCGAAGGTTACAGTGTGTTAAGTTAACACCCCGGCTACTTCTGGCCGGGGTGTTTGACTCCCATCTGAAAGAGTCCCCAATCCACTTGTCGGCATCCTTGAGCAAGATGCCTTATCCCTAGAGCTGCTGTATCCAACTAATAATCTATTGTAAATAAGTCGCTGAGGGTAAAAGCATCTGCTAAATGACTCATAGCAATCACAGCAAACAACACTGAGAGTTCACACATCATATGCACCGCGTGTGACTATAGGGTTCGACGCGGTAATATAACTTGTTACATATTATAAATTCTCCCGGAATATTTCAGGGAACATGAAAGTATAAAGTGGCGGGTCGGCTTGAAAGAGGGAACGTGTTGAGCCATGTGCAATATGCCACCTGCTACATGGTTCTATTGACGCGTGGTGCATTTTCACCACTCTCTCCAATGGTGCCAAACGGAGTAATATTAATTGGATCTACTTTATATGTTTTCATTATTATTAATTTAATCAATTACATGAATGAATAAATGCAACTGGGTTGTGTTGGTTGTTCCCAAGGCCATCTCTTTATAAGAACCCCTCCTAATGACTAATTTATGCACTTTTTCTCTGCTCATTCACCTCATTCGCCTGCTTACTCCAGTGGCCAGGGTGGTTATCCTTGCTTATTATACCATAAAGCATGGGAGACCCGGGAATAGAGCGCCAATCCATCATCTAGTGCTACACACACATAAATTCCCCCACTACAACAACTCTCACTAGGTCCAACCTGCACCTCAGGTTAGGCTCGTTCAAGAGCACCATTTACTTTCTAACGTAATCCTAGTGATATGTCGCACCTTCTGCACGTTGAAACGCGCTGCTAGGAGTGTTATTCATTGAATCAACGTGGCCACATCCACCTCTCGCAGGGTCTCGAGGTTCTTTTCATGTCTTGCTTTGATTGGAGATCGCTCTTGCAGAGGGAGCCCGGGACAGCATGTTGCTCAGTGCAGCGGGCCAGCTGGTCGGGGACAGAACTGTTGGATCTGGTTCCTCATGGGAGATAATCAGCATCGGTGACTCAGGGCCTGAGTGGTTTCACACTCTGAAGTCTGTGTGTTGTGTGACAAGCGGCAGGCATCTCGGGCACAGGCTGTGTCTCTGTGCTGAGGACCCGCCGCCGCTCCAGATCCTCCGCTACTTTAAATGTCAATCATGTGGTTTGATTTGATTCAGAAAAGGAAGGATTGCGTTTTGAATTGAACTCTTGAGAGAGAGAGAGAGAGGGAGAGAGAGAGAGAGAGAGAGAGAGAGAGGAACAAACAGGTTACCATTGATGGAATACAGAGTGAATATCATTCATGTGACTTGGAGCTAATGGCCCTGTTAGCCCATTAGGCTAGCCGGCAGGGACCCTATCTCCCGGGCCCAGATTGAAACGGCCACCAGGGCATTTTCTCTGTCAATGTTTCTATCTTATCTATTTCTATAAAAAAACTCAATGCACGTGCCATGAAATCACAAAAGTCGGGAGAGAAAAGGCATTGAAATTATGGTTGCATTCCGAATCAATCATGCTATTGTTTACCAAATTGCACCTCGTCAATTCAGAAATGTCTACAGCAATGTGAGAGCGTAACAGAGGCCAATGCATGTGTGTGTGTGTGTGTGAGAAAGAGTGTGTGAGAGAAGAGAGAGAACCATGAACATTGTCATAATAGATGCTTGTTCGTTCCATCATTCTCTGTACTTCTCTGTACATCTCTCTCTCTCTCTCTCGAAGACATGCTTGTTTGATGCAGTAATGGACAAGCTGGTGAATCACTCGCTGCTCTCTCCTATTCACTTTGCTGGTAAATAATGTGTTTTGTGAGCATGTGACAGCAGACGCAGTCATCCACACACACACACACACACCATGAGGTCATCGTGTTCCTTAACTAAATCAGCAGTCATGTGTTGTTATCACACTTTTGTAATTA
>OOFB01005342.1:44049-90107 GCA_900323305.1 Trachyrincus murrayi
ATATATATATATATACATACATATATATATATATATATATATATATATATACACATATATATATATATATATATATATATATATATATATATATATATATATATATATATATATATATATATATATATATATATATATATATATATATATACATATACATATATATATATATACATATACATATATATACATATATATATATATATATATATATATATATATATATATATATACATATACATATATATACATATACATATATACGTATATATATATACGTATATATATATATATATATACATATGTATACGTATATATATATATGTATATATATACATATGTATACGTATATATATGTATATACATATATATATATATTCGTATAGTCCAGTGGTTTTTAAACTTGCTCAAGTGGGTCACAAGATGGCTACGAAAAAAATGCATATATATGCCCATCTAACTCAATTTTTTGGGAGGAAAAAGATGGGGTTTGAAGACTGAAAAGGGAAAGACTACTCAAGAGAGAAATGTTAATCCTCACTTTTTGACATGTAATGAGAAGGTATAAACTGATATAGAGAGCATAAGGTATATTCTCTTTAAGGACACTAACTAGAACACCTGACTCGCTAACGGCATGTAGCAATGAAGCTGCCATCTTTGCCCCCTGCTGAGCCTGTCTCTGACCTGAAAAGCAACTGGTGGTTCCAAAGTGAAAGCAAAACATTTGCACTTAGCACATCCTAGCATGCACATGATCTAAAAGGTGAAGGGGGTGGGGGGGGGGGGACCGCCCGCTGGGTGGCAATCTAGAGCGTTCTTTCACGTTGATTAGGCTGCTATGGTTAACGCAGCCAAGCCTGTAAAACATGGAAGGAGAGTGTGGTGGTCGTGGAGCAGGAGGGAGCCGTCTTGGGTTCCTTACAGGGTGGCTTTGTCTGGCTCCCTCTCCTGCTGCTCCATGTGCATGGTGTGTGTGTTGGTCCTGACAGTACTCTGCCACATATATATATATATATATATATAAAAAGGACCAGCCTGTTTTTTTTTTGCACTCCTCTTTGTGAATGCCTTGCTCTTTTTTAGTGCACCCCCCAGGTGCCAGCCAGCAGAATGCCCTCTTTCAGAGCAATTCAAGGCAAATGCAAACACTACACTCTATTATGACTAGCGGAGTGCATTCCAATGGTATCTTACCAGTCACAGCGCTGGGCCCATGACAAGGGGGGGGGGGGGGAGACAATGGAGCAGTGGCATGATAGAGGGGTAAGGAAAAAGGACCAGGGCCTGCCGAGTGGTACGAAAGACACAATGAGCTGCACCGTCGCTGCTAGAGTGAATAGCACCAGACATCTTGGAGAACTTTAGAAGAACAGTAGAAAAAAATGATGCTTCAAGTTAATTATTATCACAGCAATGACGCCAATAATGTCTAAATCGTCACTTGATAAGTTACATTAAAACACTTTGGCAAACAAAAATGTGCATATTTCTTTACATTTATTGAACTGTTAAAAATAAGACACTCGTCTTCAACAAATTAAAAAAATAAAATCAACCCAACAGTTGACAAATCCACTGATATACATCAACGGTCGGGGACGCTGTGGGGTGAGGTTTTATTATGCAGTCCAGAGTGTTGTGTGTGTGTGTGTGTGTGTGTGTCTCCGAGGGAAGGGTGGCGGGCTACATTAGTCGTCAGAGTCCGTGTCGTGGCGTCGCCTGTGGCTCTGTGTGGTAGCCACAGGGGCCACCTTGCCACCGCCTCTGTTTCGGGGGACGGGGGACCCCCCGTCGGAGGAGTCTGTGTCGTGTCGCCGCTGGCGACGGTGAGGGGAGGAGGGGGGTCGGTCGGCCTTTGCCTCCCCCCTTGAATAGCTGTCATGGGGTCTGGCTCCACTCTGACTGTGGCATGATGGATTATGATGATGGTGGTCCTTTCTGTGCCTGAAGAGTAAAAGGAAGCAAACAATCAATGATATGGACCTGGTGGGGGTCAGTTAAGACGATGCGGGCCTGGGGTTGAAGAGGCTGCCTCCAGAAGCCTATCATTCATGACATCCTGCAACAAAAAAAAAGTCAACTGGCCATTGTAGGTTAATATGGCCAAAGGTCGTGATTAACTGCTAACTGAAGCCTGACTTTAAAAATGCCAATTCAACACACTATTTGGTGTGCATGCATAAACAACAAAAAAACCTGGCATAACTTTTGGTGTCCAAGTAAAGTGTCCATGTAAATCCAAGGTCTTTAAAATGTCTTTTTACAGCAGATTCTCTGAATCCCTGGTTCTCCATCTTCAAATTATAACGACAGTGCTCCAGGGCCCTCTAGTGGCAATCTGTCTCATAACAAGCTTCTGCTTACTGTGTAAAATATATAAAATCGGTACGGAACCTTTTCCTGTGGTCATCTGAATCTGACGAGGATGAGTCTCTTCTTTGCCTTTTCTTCTTCTTCTCCTTCTTCTTTTTCTCCTTTTTGCTCTTCTTTTCCTTCTTTTTCTTTTTGCCCTCGTGTCTTTGAAAGGAGAAGCAACAATTGGATGCTTGCATTTGACAAAACACAGATACAGGAAAACAGGTGGAACACACTAAACACAATAAAAAGGTGAGAAGATTAAATGGAAGACGAAGATTAAGTTACTATTCCCATAAGAGACACTCACCCTGGCTCCTTATCTACACTCTCGCATGTCTGTTTCGTTGAGGCCTCTCGATGACCCTCCGTTTTGTGATGCTACAACAACAACAAAAAGGAAAATAACTAAATACTGTTGAAATACTTTAGGCACCATCCATTGAAATAGTTTTTTCAATTTTATTTTAGAAAGAAAATGGATCCAGTCACTCACGATGAAGACCGACAAGCCCATTTTTGCAGCTTCCTTCTCCTTTTGGGAGAGCAGAATCTTCCGTGATCCTGCACTGTAGATGGAAACACACTTGAGCACACTTCAATCACAACTCCTCAGAGAAGTAGCTCCCTCTTTCTATTACATCCATGTCAAGAGGCACTTTTAACCACTTTCATGACACAAAAATAACTCAATCATAGAGCGGCTAATATTAGCAATTTAGTGTTTTAATTCTACCCTGTTAGTTTAAACTATTTTATAAAGTAGACTACAGTATTTTATAAAGTAGACGACATCCAACATAGTGGCTAGGGTGTTTGTTAGGGTGCCTGGGTTCGATCCCAGTGTCCGCAGCCTATCTGTAGCCCTCCTTGAGCAAGATACCTAAAGCTGGGGCCACACGACACGATTCTCAAGGCCGATTTGGGAACTATTCAGAATCTGCAGCTTCAGTCGGGCAGACGTGCGGTAGGGGTGGACGGTATGAACGGTCTAGAAAGTACACCGGTATGAATTTGCCCTATGGTATGAATTTCGGCCAAACTGTTCAACCGGTAGGCCTATAGAGTATATTGACTGAAAGAAGGGAAAAGACACGCTTATCACTGATCTGTGCGGAGTGGAGGCGTGTTCACCTGAGACGCAGTCCGACACCGTGACCCACTCCAGGGTTCTCCCCAAACAATGTAATAGTGGCCACGCTGTAACATTTCAAAATGATAAGGCCGCAGACATTTAGTTGACGCTGTTGTTTTACCCCCCATTTAATTTCTGAAACGGTTCAATTGGTGAAAACACATTTTTTATTTGAATAACGCTTTCGGTCTTGTTCTGTGTTAAATATAATGGGTGGCCATGGGTGGCGCTGCGATGCGTGGTTTTGCTCAGCGCTGTAAGTTACAGCGCGGCTGTATGGCGGCGCCGGTGTGAGTGCTCTCAATGGAAACAAAAAGGTGGTTTGTACATTGTGCAAAGCGTCAATCAAATTGCACCGCAGCACTAGCGCTATTCAAGAGCATGCGCGGAAAAAACACTCACTATTCTGGATGACTGATCGCCAGAAAAAAAAACAAAAAAAACATTGTAACTGGAGTCTATTACCTGATTACCAGCCTGGTATTATTAGTAGGTAGAACGTTTTGATATATTTTGCCCTCGTTTAAACATTTACATACGGTGGTCATTGTCTGAAGCAAAGGCACCTAGCGTTTGACCTAGCGTCAGTAAAAAATAAATAAATTAAAGTTTCCCTGCGTTCTAGCACCTCCCAGTGTCATACTATGATATATACTGTAACCGTGATCATTTTCATTTATACCGCAATAACATTTTTTGGCCATACCGTCCAGCACTAACGCACAGTAGAGTCGGATCCCGTAGACGTTATGTGTGTGTGTTTTTATTTAAAATTATGTGTAATTTTATTTTGTGTGTGCAGACAAGACAAAATCGGCACGTCAGTCATTAAATGTGCACCGCTCGATCGTTTTGGAATCGTTTCAGATTGAAAAAAATCGTGTAGTGTGGCCCAAGCTTCACCCATACCTCCTCCTTATGCATCTGAATTCCCTGTAAGACTGTATGACTAAATAGGGAATACAATCACCTGGAGCTGCCCAAGCCTGAGATACGGTCCACATCTCGATCTTCTGCACTGGGGTCCTCCCTTCTGCATACATCTGCAAGGTCCTGGTACAGGAAGTGTAACAATTCAAGTAATAAGCAACTAATAAGTTGCTTCAAATATTACAGTTAATAGTTTGAGCAGCTTTTTGCTAAATCGATAATAACATTGCTTACCTCTTTGGTCAGGCCAGTTGGTTGTCTCTTTATACTTTTGTGCCCTCTAAAACAAAACAAAAAACATTGGAAATTTTGTTGAGGACTTTTTTTGACTTTATAAATTACAGATTGTTTCTCTTTTCCAATTACAATTACAGTCCAGACATTCTTTCCACTCACAGGGCAGCCAGTAAGGCCTCTTGTTCAGCGGCTTTAACAGCAGCCAGCTCTTCTTCCTTGGTCAGAGGGGTACCGTCCTTCTTATCTCTAGCATACCATGTCAGGTCTTTGCCTTTTTGCCAGCGACCAACTGGTGCCATCAAAGAGTTCCCTGAAAGTAATGGAATGGGATTGAGTGGTTCATTTAGGAAATAAAACTGACAAAATCGTGCAATGGCATTTCCAGGGGAACTATTTTCCAAGAACAAAACAACATTGTCTGTTTGGTATTAATTAGATGATGAAATTACAACTTAAAGGGGAATTGCACTTTAAAACACTCCCCCTTCTATTGGAGGGGGGCTGACACGGTTATCAAATATCTAAATATTGAAGCAAGCAACATAAAAACTGTCTGGGGTGGACACAAAAGCCCGGGTAGGTGTGAAAGTGAAGTGTTTTAAATTGAAAACCCCTCTCATTAGGGGAAATGCAGGAAGTGCAATAGCATATGAACAGAAAAGTATTAAAGGGTAAAGAACAGCAAAGCATTCAAAGTAATGCCCTATAACAATAAAAGAGTCATAGTAAAGAGTGCAATGCCATCGTCCGTGTACAGTGGTAGTAAAGTCTAGTGTATTTCAGTATTGTCTCAGGGAAAGTAGATGAGTATATGCAAACTTGGGTGTCTGTGGATAGGGGGTGTCTGGGGCAGACTTGCTTTGTAAACGTTAATAGCATGCTATGAATACCTCTATGCCCGAACGTGTAAACCATATATATTGTATGTGTAGTAGGTCATAGTTATCGATAAGTCCTGCCAGAGTTGGTATCATGGTTTTGGGGGGGGTATTGCTGAAAATTAACGACACGTAAGCGTTTGGCAACCAAGGAAGGCAGCATCTGTGGGCAGTGCACACTGCATTGGGACAGCGTTGCTCAGGCCCATGTGTACAGACTTTGGTCGCGTCAGTGGGCTGAGATCTCAACATTAAGTGAGGTTTATTCGACCAAGCAAAAGGAGGGCGATGAGGGACTTGTGCTGTGTGGAAAAAGGTATGGAAAAATCAGGAAATGTGAGGAACTTTTGTCGAATCGTGTGTTGCAAATCCATCTTATTGACGGGACACCCTGGTCCACGTTTGATACAATGCTAGTGCGTGCTTCTTTTTTTTTTTTTGTTGCACGCTACTGCTAACTTTAGCATTAGCAACAAACACACTTACCTAGATAGTTTTCTCGGTGCTTGTCGCCCTTCACGTCGTCCCAGTTGAACTGGTCCTGGCCTCCTCGCACACCACCGGATCGCGACGATCCAAACATCTTGGCCGCTGTTTTTCCACGGACCCTGGCGGTGTCACGAAGCTAGCCTGGGCTATGGGTTCAGAGGTGTGCGGCGGTATTCACTAGGCCCGCTAGTCGATCATCCGGGGAGTTTCACCATCGTAGCTCGGTGCTTTTTAGGACGCGTCTCGCGCGCATTGTTTACTTTATTTGTTACCTGGTCCTCGCGCGTGCGATTTTTTTATTAAAAATACAAAGGAGACACTGTCTCCTTACCGACAACGTCACCGGCTCTTTCCTGTGGCTAAAACAATGTAAGCAACAGTGGCCAAATGTGTGAAGCTGATTGTATGTAATGTCTATACCGTTTTGTGTTGACACCATACGGGGAGGTGGCCGCTTTACGCGCCTTGTATTTCGGGTGTTCACTAGAAACCGGAAGCTAAACAACGCGACTCGACACCAGATACGTTGAGATTGTAAAACTGAACTAAACTCGTCGCGCGACTCGTTTGACGGGTGGTCGCGGCTCGCGGTGATGACGTGGAGTCCAGTCCCCGTCATGTGTTGCTGTGCGCGTGCCGCACTCCCGCGGGTGTGTGGCTGGTAATTGCGCTCACAAGAAAACGCTAATAGAGGAGGGGAAGGGTCCATTGGGTATACTACGATCCGAGTCTTGGATTAAAGCGGCCGCTGATGTACATGAGATATTTTTCCAGACTCTTTTCAGGTAAGAAGGCGTTGTTGTTGTTGTTGTTGTTGTAGTAGTAGCTTTCTGTTTTTCCTCCACTCGCCATCAGCTATGCACCCAAGACGGACATCCAGTTCCTGCATTCAGCGTTGGAAACTAAAATGATGTCATTAGAGTTTCTTATGTCAATGTATTTTATCCAGATATCTGTAATCTCAGTTCTAATATATTTCACATGAGAGAAGTTAAGATTAAGACCAACGTTGTGACTTATCGATGTAGGTCTACATGGTTAATTGAGACCAACTCGTCTCATCCCATGCTCCTAATTTCCTGCTTCACACTTCAGTTGCAAAAGTTCCTGCACTGTTATTGCATGTATTACATTCTTTTAAAGGTACATTTCGACCTTTTTCTACATTATGCATACATATATAAAAAATGCAATGAACACAGTGTTAGATTGACAGGCCTATTTGGATTATAACTGCAATGAAAATGGATTATTTCTAGGTTATAGTGTTCAGTCCATGAATATGTCTACAACATAGTGTTCATTGAATCAGTATAGACCAGGGGCCAGGAACCCATGTCTCTCTAGAGCCATACTTGGTTCTTTCAGTAATTGCATATGGCTGAAATAGATTGTATTAATATACAATCTGTATTAATATTGTATTAATAATAATAAACTGCCAGTAAAGGTAATATGACAAAGCATCATTCTTTCCAGCCTAAATGGTTACATATACTTCCCTAAAAAGTTTGAATGATTAAATTCAAATTATTTGGACAACTATAAGGACAATTTCAAGTAGTTACATTTGTTATGGCCCTGCAAACTGAATAGGTTCCCGACTCCTGGTATAGTCCTTAAGATCAGCTAGATCAAGGAAGCCCTCTGTCTTAATTGAGCCAAGATTCTGTCTAGTGTAAGAGGCAATGGAGAATGACTGTCACTTGCAGCTGTGCTGCACACTGGTTACCTTGGAGACGGGGAAGGTTTATTCCCGCCGTCATTAAGTTAGTAGCCAATCAAATATCATAAATCTTGGAATTTGGAACCTTTGGAATAGCCCCTATTTGTTTGTTCAAATAGGGTTTTCATTTCAGCACCAACTACATTGCTAGGTATTTTAAGTAATGGCATCTAAAGGTTATTGTTATAGAATTGCTCTAGATAACGTCACTGTTTTACCGATTGTGCTTAGCATTAGGTTTAGTATGTATGATGGATAGATAAGCGTACCAGTTGGTAAAGTCATCATACATCTGGGTGGTCACACACAATATTTGAACCTATTTCCTGGTATAGAGATTGGTAGCCTCCTACTTTCGCTGCCCTGTGCTCTCTCTCTGGTGCCTGCATGCACACAATGCACCTGGGTGAGGCAGAGCACAGGGAGCGGTCAGGGGAGAGCCTTGAGACACAGGTTCAGACTTAAACTATTTTGATGGAAGGTAAGGAAGCAGTTTTGTATGTTAGGCAGACGTCTGTATCTGACATTATTATATTGCTGTGATATATATATTTGAAGTCTATGCCCCTATCTATGTACTACATATCGCATGTAATATGTACTACAATTCACTATGAATGTATTTGATGAATGCTTCCTCTCAACCTGTGTAGCCAATCATTCGTTGTCCACAACAAGTAATAAGGGCCCTACTAGTGCAAACGCGTTTCATCAGGGCTCCATGGGAACTAGAGGACCTGTTGACAAAATAGAATCGTCTGGTCTATTGGGAGAGGCTCTGATTGAGTGCGTGTTCGAGTCAGCGGTATCAAGTCACAACAGGGCTGCACATCCTTGACTATGTTGACCTGTGTTCAATTTCCTCAATAAATTGTCCACCCGTAAGCCTTTTCACGGTCACGTGTTATGACGCATGATTGGCCTTTTTAAAAGGTACTCGTTCTCAGAACCTCGGCCACGTCAGCTACAGCCGAGTCCCTTGTTGTTAATCTTCCGGCTGTTGTTCACTATCATTCACGCTCTGTCGTTGTCGCCGTCTCTCTGTCTCTCTCACTGTCACACACACAGCTATGGCTGGACCGAGGCCTGTTGTGCTGAGCGGCCCGTCGGGCGCAGGGAAGAGCACGCTGCTCAAGAAGCTGATGAAGGAGTACGACAACGTCTTCGGCTTCAGCGTCTCCCGTGAGTCATCTGATGTGACGCTCCAGTAGGCTGCCATGATCGCTGTTTTGTTGTGGTGTTTTTAGTGTGCTGTGTGTGTGTGTGTGTGCGTCTGTGTGTGGGTGACAAGAGATTAATATTGATGCAGAACATTAAGTTGCGCAGATTGAAATGAAAAGTTAGGATCGTGGACAATGTGTTTTGTTTCTGCTCCAACTGTCGGGGATAATGCGTATCTGTATCGCTATTCATAACAGCGATAGACTGAAGTGTTTCTCATCCTTTAGATACGACAAGACAGCCACGTCCAGGTGAAGAGAATGGCAAAGGTACATTACTCCCATCGGTGATCTCTATACTATACTGTACTATAATATACAACACTGTATATTTTTGTTGGGACTTTGCTCCAAATGTTCCTCTCTTCCCCTGGGATTTACATACACACGTATGAGATAATCGATTCTGACATCGATGACATTTGCCTCTCTCAGACTACCATTACGTCACGAGGGAAGCGATGCAGACGGCGATCGACGCGGGCAAGTTCATCGAGAGCGCCGTGTTCTCCGGGAACATGTACGGGACGAGCAAGGCGGCAGTGCAGGACGTCCAGGCCAAGAACCTCATCTGCATCCTGGACATCGACATGCAGGGCGTGCGCAACATCAAGAAGACAGACCTCAACCCCATTTACGTGTCCGTCCAGCCGCCGTCCATGGACATCCTGGTGAGGACGGGACGGGACGGCTGTCTGTTAAACTGTCCAGGACCACGCCCGTTTTTTTCTTTTTTTTTAATGGCTCGCATTCAGGACATGCAGGGCATGTCAATCACACAAGTCTGGCTGTACAGGTTTTTTTCATAGGTGGTATGTGTTTGACTCTGTGGCGGTATCGTTTCAGGAGAAACGTCTGAGGAACAGGAAAACCGAGTCAGAGGAGAGCCTTCAGAAGCGTTTACATGCAGCTCACGTGGACATGGAGTTTAGTGAGTCACTGTTTCCACAGCAGAAAATAAACTTGTTAAAAATACTAATAATTATAATTCATTATAATATTGGTCTTTTTTAAATTATTACAAATGTATTAAATGTAATTTTAATATGAATCGTAATATGATTTGTATTTTTAATAATGTCATTTAAAAAAAAATATTAATAATTCAAGACTTTTTAAATGTGGGGCATGCAGAAGTGAATTCTGCTCACTGTTTGCAGGTAAAGAAGAAGGTTTATTCGACGTAGTGATTGTCAACGACATCTTGGAGGACGCATATGGAAAGTTAAAAGTTGCTCTTCTTGAGGTGAGTCACCGCAGAGGGGAGCACATCAACCTCCACACGTACGATCAACCCCCACACGTACGATCAACCTCCACACGTACGATCAACCTCCACACGTACGATCAACCTCCACACGTACGATCAACCTCCACACGTACGATCAACCTCCACACGTACGATCAACCCCCACACGTACGATCAACCCACACGTACGATCAACCCCCACACGTACGATCAACCTCCACACGTACGATCAACCCCCACACGTACGATCAACCCCCACACGTACGATCAACCCCCACACGTACGATCAACCTCCACACGTACGATGATTCCCTACAGAACCTACACTATATAAGTGATTCACCGCAGCCAGCACTTGTGTCCAGAAATGTATTCCAAATATGCTGTCAGCAATAAAACCTCATAAAAGCGTAATCAACCCCCAGGTTTGTTCTCTGCTAATCAATTTCCTCCCAATCAATTTCCTGTCGGGGATGAAAAAAAGTAAAAAAAATCTATCCATCTGGTCTGTGGAGGAAAATAAGGAAAATCTAATTTTGAGAAAGTTGGCATAGTTTTAATAAATTATATATAGGTTCAGTCCCTTGTTAGTGGATCTAGTTAGTTTTAGACAGTCACTGTCTAAAATGACTAAAGAACAATCTAGTAATTCACACTTCCTAAAGGTCATTGTTGATTTTGGCTTATTTATGTATTTATTTTTTTTGATTCACAGATTTGAATTGTAAGCATGGAGTCTGGAGCTCTATGTAATTCTAATGTCTTTATGTTTTTCAGGAAATTAATCAAGTCAAGAAAACCAGCATGTCTTTGTAAAGAAATAATAGGAAGGCGACACCCCGAAGGTCCTGCCCATCACTCCTCTCACCCCGGCAGACCTCGCTTCCATTCCCGGAGCATTCCTTCTGATGGCAATTCCAGAAACCGCTCCTTAACCTCAACACCAAATAACTTTTAACACTTTTAAGTGGAACGTTGTTTACTTTTTATTTGACCTCACTGTTCTTTGTTTTGCTTTGCCTCTTTATGACTTAATGGCTTGTGGCTACCATATGTGTCTATTGCGCAAGCAGCTTCATGGCTGATTACTTCCTGGCCATCCCTGACTTGTCTATGTATTTATTCATTCGTCAAGCTTTGCCTTATTTAGTAGTAATGGTAGTCTACATACAATAACAAAAACCTGGCATTCAATCAATCAAGTGAATGGTAAATGTAGATGGAGGATATACATGTATATGGATATCGCTAAGCTAGGCTACGTTATTATGTGGATTGTTGCACTTGGGATCGGTGGCAGGAACATGATCAGGATCTCAGGAACATGGCAGCTAATTGCTTTCTGGGGGGGGGGGCCTGAACAACAATGTAACTCTAATCCTATTATTTATCGGTTAGTTCTTTTTTTTCATGTACAAACCACGACTTCAGTTATGAGACCATGTGACATCTCCAGAGTAATAAATTCAGTTAAACCTGAACACAATGATTGAATCATCCAAAATAAAGTCTAGGGCACCGCCTGCTGCATTCGGTCTACTTTTAAAACTCATTCCATTGTGTGTCCAGTGTGTGTGTGTGTTAGCAAAAATGTGGTGTGAATTTGTAATACTAAACTGGAAATACGAACAGTTCCCTGTCAGATGCATGTGGTGCCCTTCTTGTATGTATTTGTACAGTGTATTAAAACTAGTAAAGTTTTTCCATCTCACATGTGTACAATTTGTTATGTATAAAGAAACCTTCCACAGAGCCACTTTCATAATGCTTTATATATACGTTATATATATATATATATATATATATATATATACTATTCATTTCTTTAAATAATCTGACCATCTGTCCTTGCTTAGTGGGCTGGTATTTATTTAAAATAAACTGACAAAAACAAACATTTGAATCATATGTACTAGTTTGATTCAATTTATTTACTTCAGATTATCACTTCCACCACCAACATGATTCTCAAAATACTTGACATGTACAGTACAGGTAGTAATCTGAAATTATTACACAAAATACTTCATGTAATACATTTCTACAACACTACAAAGAACAATACTACTTTTCAAATAAGCTATCTTGGTTATAGATCTTTTTTTAACCAAATATGTTAAATAATGTGAGATAAAACACTTTGAACAAACATTTGTCTTTATAATCCACCATTAATTAAATGTGGCATCAAAGTCTCATTTAATGATCTATCAAACAACTGCTAATAGCTAAAAAGCTAATACATATCATGCTGTCACTCATCTAAATATCTATTTTGAATCATTCTTTTATGAGTTCCTTGGTGATTGTACTGCATTAGCAGATATTAAAATATCTGAGCAGTAACATTTGTAATTATCCAGTGCATCATGAACTGTATCTATGTTACATGCTGATACAACAAGTAAACAGTAAATTACTTGAACTCACAGAGAGGTTCGTTGTCACTCTATTCAATTCTTCAGAAACAGCGGTGTTAAATCTCAGTTAAAAGCAATCTGTTAAGATGGCAAAATAAACTGTTGAAGACTTGTTCATTCATTTAACTTGGAATTCCCTTCAGGTGAATCTCATGTTGATAGAGCTATAAGGATTTACAGCCATCAGGTTTCGTTTTTATACAATGTGTCTTTTGTGCAATGTGTTAAATCAATAATTTTAAAATAAAACATGAATGAAAACATGTTTTCAAGACCATTTTCAATGTTTCTTTCAATACCCAAACAAGCTAATGTTGGTGGCTCATCCATGTCCCACCAACCATTTACAGCATCTTATAGCGTGATGGTTAACAAAATTCAAAATTAGTTTCTGACTGTTACTAAACAATATAGCACTTATAATTGTTACTAAACAATATAGTTTTGTAATTATTAGCATTATTATACTATATTGTATTTGAAAAATAATTCAAATTTTGCCCGTGTATTTTGACAAGATTATCCGACCGCAGACGTAGCTCTTCAATAGGAAATAGACAACCAATAGATTGGCCTATCACCCTTCTTGTGGTAGTTTGCTTTACAATGGAATGATCCGTCATATGCAGTTAACGTACAGTAACAATATGCATTTAAAAAATGTTATATTTAGAAGTGTTCCCATTAAGACTGCAAGCAATTTGTGGTACCAAATTAAATCTGCTCGTCTCCCATTGCTTCTGGGCTTACTGGGTGCCATGTTGTTTCTTACCAAATTGAAGAGTGACAGGGTTGCCCACGGGCGTGTAGCCGTAGGTCTGGGTGACCACCCTGGTCTTGTAGCTCTGCTGGCCGCCTTCGACTCTCTGCACCTCGGAGCAGTAGGAGGGCTTGATCTCCAGCTGGGCGTGGCTCACCTGGATGGGGACATCTCTTCCTGTCCCTTGGGGCTGGCGGGGCACAGCGGAGGAGGAGGAGGAGGAGGAGGAGGAGGAGAAGAGGCTGCTGGACAGGTGGTCCCTGAAGCGGCTGAAGAAGCCGGACCGCTGCTGCCTGGGGGCCGCTACTGCGCGGCCAACATTGAGGAGCACGGGCTGGCCCACGGCCGAGCCGCCGATCTCCCTCTGGAGCACAGAGATCTCACAGGGCTTCTCCGCAGGGGAACGGGAGGCGCCGCTCGAGGAGCCGTAGCTCTCTCCCTCCCCCGGGACGTAGTCCTCCAAGTCCTCCAGGGTCAGCACGTGGCCGCCCTGAGACAGAATCTTGGGCTCTCTGTTTGGCTCGCCGGCTTGGTTGTCGTCGTCGTCGTCATCGGGTTCGAAGATGATCGTTTCCTGATCGTCCGTTTCCTCACCGCTGTCCTCCCCGTCTGCAGCGTGGGAGATGGTGGACACCTCATAGGCCACACCGGGGATCCTAGAAGAAGCGGGCCCAGGGAGGGCAACGTGCTCCTGGGCTTCCCAGGAGAGAGGCTGGCTGGGGGCGTCCTCCGGCAGCTGCTCCACCAGCTTGTTGTTGGAGTTGTTGACGTTGGGGTTCTCAGGGGGGGAGCGCCTGGGTCTGGCCGGACGGCCCACGGAGGTGCTCGACCGCTCGGACCCCGCTGGCGAGACCCCCCTCCTCCGGGAGAGCCTCGGGGACTTGTTGACCTTGTACTCGATGATCTCCTCCACCTCCACCCAGCGGGGCTTGCGCTCCGCCGCCCGGGCCTCGGTGCCCTGGGGCTCGGTCACATAGAGGGTGGGGATGGTGGTCTTCCTGGTGGGGGGCATTCTCCTCTGCCTGGACCCGGGGGGCTCTGGCGTGGAGGTCTCGGAGCGGTAGGCGGCGGTGGCGGCGAAACCGGGAGACTTGTGACGCTTCATGCGCGTGTTCTTCACCACGGTGGTGATGGTCTCCTCACTGTGCCACATGACGGAGACGAAGGGGGGAGACAAGAGTTTCAGACTTTCCCCTCATTCAATGCAGGGTGCTGCATGCTCGTGAGTTTCTCACCTTGCCGTTAATAGCACACGCAGAGTTAATACCCACTCCTGTCTAATAGCACTGAGCCGCGCTGTGGGGGGAAAAAGTTAATCCTGTCGGACCAGATTAATAAAAACCATAAATCCTTGCTTCACATCAGCAGGTCTGCTCTCCCTGGGACGCTATTAGAGACCACAGGGAGAGGATTTGACGCACGAGTCCGAGTTAGAGGTACTACGTGATTTTATATTTATATGTATTTATATTAGAGTGCTCCCATGGAGGCAGTGTGTTATCCTTTCATGTTATCCTCACTGGAGAGGTCTTCACACTCAGGCGGCACATATCACATGACCATGCATACATGGTGCTAACGCCTGAGGAAAGACAGACGCAGAACACACACACACACACACATCCAGGCATATGTACATTACATACACGAGCTGCAAGTAGAATTGTTTGGACAAGAAACTCACTCAGAAGTTCACTACATAGATACATACATAATACTGAATGTATTGTAGTTTAAATAAAAACCTTAAAGCATCATTTTTGGTAGAGGTTTGGGTTGTGTAGTTACCTTGCCATGATGTAACTCCAAATATTGGCGAAATGTCTTCAATAGTTGCTCCGTGGATTCAAACTTGTTAATCCAAAATAGTGGTTTTTTTCTCTCCCCCATTGACTTACATTGCACGGCGAAACAGGTCTCAAAGTCACACTTTTAGCACACGAACAAAAGCAACCAAAGCGGATTCTGCCAATGTATCAATAACAAAACCCGATTAAATGGGGAGAGAAAAAAACACTATTTTGGATTATCAAGTTTGAATCTACGGAGCAACTATTGAAGATATCTCGCCAATATTTGGAGTTACATCATAGCAAGGTAACTACACAACCCAAACCTCTACCAAACTTTAATGAACTTTTGGAATATTGTTAAAATGTGGAATGATGTTAAAAAGCTAATATTACTAGATACAAAACAAATGCTCTATGTTACAGGCTTGAATATCACTACACAGCATACGCACAATAAGGATATTTTCAAGAGGTGAGTATAATATAAAATAAAAAATGTGGCATGCCCCATGCAGACATCACCCTTTAGTCTACGTCACTTACATGATGATGGTTTTCCTTGGTATTTTAGTCTCCTGCTCAGTAACTATGGACACAAGGCATAATGGTAATGGTGTGAGTTTTGACTGGGAGTAGACAAGACACTTGACACTTTCAACTCAGTATGAAAATCGACAGTGCAAACATACATGGATCGATCTCGCGAGTGTGAATCCATATAAACATCCATTTTCTATGGGTTCCAGATCTATGCTGACAGCGAGACTAGAATAGTGTAGTAGTGAGTAATGGAGCATGTGCAAGGTCCTACCTTCAATGGTGATGGCTTGGTCTGCAGAGCGAGTCACAGCACATGGAAGAACCAAGTCAGCGGCACACTTGGCATTCCCCAGATGATTGGACAACTGCCGAACGATGGAAATATCTATTTTAGGCTCCTCACAACTAGGTTAATGTCTTTAAGCAATGGAAACTAATCAAGCAAAAATCGAATAACAATAACGAGGAACGACAATGAACTCAAATGCCCAGTGTCTCATTGGAGCTTTTATGAGGACCACCCTGGTCCATTAGTTCTATTTCATTCTTCCTGACAGAGGCAGTGCTTCACACTGGATCTATACACATTGCGCAGACGCAGTCGACAATTGTTATATCAACTACCCGTGACCCCAGGTGCCCAAGTGACATGCCTATATAATCACATGGGACTCTGGGCTCTGTTCCTTCATATCTTCTCGCAAAGCAGGAAGAAACGCAGGTCGAAAAAATTAACTCTCTCCCTTAACTCCCAGGATGGGGAGGGTGCAGTTATGGGCAGGCTTTCACCGACTGAGGCCTTGGGGGCTCCGCCTAGGATGAGGGCCAGGGAGGATCAACTGACCACTAAGGTCTCCTGATTACATCACAGAGCTACAAAAGCCATCAGCTGGCCCTGGTGGTTACCAAAGAAGGGTCCAACCACATCCGTATGAGCGGCAGGACCAGCGTCACTATGCCTCGGAGCGCCAGTCCTTCCAGACGCCCAGGGGCCAGGAAACACATCATCGTCAAATGTTTGTCTGTTATGGTGGGTATAGGAAGGGTTCTGCTCTGTCTAAACAGAGACTGTCGCATTGGATTGTTGATATGCCAGGCGTACAGGGCTAAGGGCCGTCTTCCTCCAGCTGGCATTAGGGGCCACTCTACCAGGAGTGTCGCCACATCGTGGGCAGCCTTGAAGGGCGTGCCATTGAATGACATCTGTGCTGCAGCTGCTTGGGCGTCCTCCTGTACGTACTGTACTTCAGATACTACCGGGCCAACGCTGCCACTCCCAGTGCAAAAAAAATTCTCTACTGCGCATGCTCAATGTGGATTAAAGTCTGAAGCACTGCCTCTGGCGGTCATCCAGAACTCAGAACCGTAGTTACATACGAAACTCTCGTTCTGTTGGGTACTAATTGTGTGGACCATAATACCTCACACTCGTAGTGTCCCAGGTCTCTCTCTGTCGGGCCCTTGATCACCAGAACCAGCACCCCACTGCGGGGCTCACTGTAGGTCTGGTACTTCTCCTGGTCGGTCAGCAGTCTGCCCTCCTTAAACCACCTAGACACAGCACCGTAGTACAACACACATGAGAATCGCAGGCAAGTTCAACTGAATGGTACCACTGTAGTCAGTACTAATCCGGGATCCAGCAGTCCTACTATGCTATAGCAGAACTTCTAGGGGGAGACGGCACAGAGCCTGGGCCGGAAACCAAAAACTGAAAGGGGCGGAGTTACGCCCAGTTTCCTGTTTCGTTACGGAGATATTCCACCGAAGAAAACTCATTTGCGCCAGTAGATTAAGCTTTCAGATAGGGAACTTTAATGACTGTATTTCTACAGTGACAAGTCTACAGGATGTTGATTTGAAACCTTTACAGACACTTTTCCTAAGAATGTCGGTGGGATGTTTTAGCTTGTCTTCCCACCAGGAAAAGTTTACCACTGCTGGCAGAGTTTGTGTTCGCTGTTAGCCAATTACGCGCTTACAGATATGAAGTGAAAGAAAGCCGTTGACCCAGATTTGAGCTAGTCTGCTATCACATTTTAGATTATTAATCTAAAGTCTGATTTGTGAGACAACTGAAGTACCTACCTGATCTTGGGGGTGGGGGCGCTCTGTATGATGCAGGTGAACTGGGAGTCCTCACCGGCAACAAGGGACGAGTTCCTCAGCTTGTTCACAAAACGAGGAGGCACTACAAACAGGACATGGTTTAGAAAAAGATGGAGATTAGGTTTAGGCTGGTCTGATGGAGCCAATTTGAATCCGAACAGTGAATAGTGTATAGTATGGGATGGTGTGGTATTGATATAGTACTCCGTCCAGACCTACCCTGAACGGTGATCTTGCCGAGGGTGCTGGCATTGCCGGCTGAACTGGTGGCGAAGCACATGTACTGTCCTGAGTCGTCAGCCGTCATGTTGTCCAGGATCAGGGTGCAGGAGCCGTCAGGGTCCTCGATGATGATGTGGTGCGGGTCTGCCTCCACTGTGCGGCCATCTTTGTTGGAGAAGAGGATAAACAAAAGGTCAAGCATTTTGGTCAAACAAAACATGCATGGTCAAACAATTTGACCATGCATAATGCACTTACATGAAGGTTTCTGTTGTGTACTGTTCACCCCCCCACACCCCACAAAATACCACTTTACAGTTGTTTACCACAAATCAATGTGTTAATACTCAATATACTCATACATTAAATAGCTTCTTTTTGCTTGAAGAACTGTTCTGCCCACCAGCTGCTCTTACTTTGCCAATATTCAATGCCGACCATCTCTCTACCTACCCTTGTACCAGGTGACGGTGGGTTTGGGGACTCCAGTGACCTTGCAGGCCAGCTTCACTGTCTGTCGCAACTCGGCTGTGCAGTCTGCCAGGATCTCCTCAAAGTCAGGGGGACCTGCAGACACAGAGGAACCATGAGATTAATTCATATGCATTATTGTATCACTTATTGTATCACTAACACGGTTAACCAGGAAGAAGCCATAATGTGACGAATACAAGTGAGGTTGTATAAGTGACTGTGTATGTATGTGTGATCCCCTTACTCCATGCGGGCGTAGTGTAGCGCTGCTGCAGCTCCCGCAGGTCCCTCAGCCAGGAGTTCTTTATGATGACGGTGCGAGCCTGCAGGGTGTACTTCCTCACCGAGTCCTCGCGCTCGTGCCAGATCTCAAACGCCCGGTCGTCGCCCTCCACCGTCTCGTTCACGTCGATGTTGTTCAGCTGTGGCGAGCACGACGAAACATCAGGTTGAGGTGAAAGCTCAAGCATGAAGGTCCATTAGGGACTCATTTCAATGCTGCATTCATATCTATGTATAAAACGTGCACACATACACACCCACATACATTTCTATCTCAAACTATTACATAGTATTCTGTGTATACCTGCACATGGTAAAAACATGTACAGGTATGCATGTATGCCATGCATATATTGTACAGGGTTCACTTGACCTAATACTACTTATTTAGTGAATTGAGATACATGTCATAAACACAGGTAGACTGCAGATACTGGGGATGTAACCCACTACCTGTCGGCTGGGAGTCAAAAACACTGACCACTGCACTATCCTGCCCCCAGCCTGTCTGGCAGTGGCTGACAATGTCAGATAGCAGGGCATTAGCTAGCCATTCCAGATAGAGCGACAGGGTCTGGCGTCAGTAAGATAGTGAGTCCACACAGAGCATGGTACATGTATAATGTATATGTGTGTGTGTGTGTGTGTGTGTGTGTGTGTGTTTCATATGCAGATAGGTATGCATAGTTTGAAACGAAGGCCCAAGCGGCCCCTCTTAACTTCTCTGCATGGCTCCTACGTTACCTTCATCATGTTCTTGAACACATAGGCCTGCGTGTCCGTGTTGCTGTCCCTCTTGGGTTTGCAGATGATGCAGTAGTTTTTAAACAGGAACACGTGTCGGTGGTGACCCCGAGAGGAGGACCTGATTCCAGGAGCCCCTTCCCACACTTGGAATGGTCCCTGGTTAGGACAAAACCAAAAACCACAATGCACAAACAAAACACAAACAACAACAACATTACTGTTTCACCCCATAGGGAACACATATTTGATTTGTTTCATTTCAATAATAACAATAAACAATAAACAAACAGAACTGTAAACCACTACCCACCCATCAACATTTAAATTAACTTATTATACAATCGTTTTCTACATGAATGTTCTACCACTGTATTGTTTTATGCAGAAGACAAATCATTAAATAAATAAATACATCTTTTGATGATGTAAACATATACCTATTTTTATTTTGTATGTATCATTATCATTATTATTATTGTTATTATGATATAGTACGCACATGTTCCATGTAATATTAATATAAATATTAATATAAATAGTAATTAGTATTCAAGCTTAATCAGCTGGTCGTAGCTATTAGCTCAGTAGAGATTTTCCTTTGCTATAAGGAAAAAAACATCAAAACAATAAACGGATGGTAACCTGGTTACACCTAGTTCACCCCATAGGACAGAACATGTGCATTTCCAACTGTTAAACATCATGGTGTTAAACCCACAACGCCACAGGGGGTCCGAGGAGGTCCGAACCTGTCTGATGGGCTCCCCCAGCACCTCCAGGGTGGCGGGGTAGTTCTGGATCATGGCCACGTGGTGGGTGTTCTCCGAGCGCTGGGGTAGGGACGACACAGTGGAGTATGCCTCCTCCAGCAGGCAGCAGTTCTGTCCGTTCCTGGCTTTGTTACGGAGCATCTCCTGTAGTACAATACAGTCATAAGACAAGCACTTTAATGGTAAGGAAGATCATCCACGTGGCTAATGGTCAATGTCACTTGTTTTTGCTTTGGACGATATTGTTGCTGATTTCTTTTTTTTTTTTTAAACAGTTCAGTACTGAAAACAGTATTGAACAGAGAGCAGAGTAGCTATAGGAATCTGAAAGACGGAAATTTGTAGATTTGTTTTGTGCATAGTAAATAAAAAAAGGATGTCCGCTAAAGGATGCACTGTGAATGTAATTGTAATGATGAAATGTAATATACAATAAGACCATCACCTTGAGTATAGCCTTGTACTTCTGGATTCTCTCCATGGGTCGCTGCATGTAGGCATTGATGCTCAATACAGGATGCGCTGCACTGGCCTGCTCCTTCGCAGTGTACTCCTATACAAGAGAAAAACACACAAAACAGAGGTTTGAAACACATGAAAACATAAAGCGACACATTTCAACCGCAGCTGTAGCAGGTTCGGTACCTTAAAGAAGTGGTGCACGGCCTTGTCACTGACGGCGGACTCTGCCTGACCCTGGCCAACGAGGTACTGCAGGTACTTCTCAAAGCCCTCCTTGTTCCTCAGGAAACGCATGGCGACGTCGTCGTCTGTGACACACTCGTTCAGCGTGGGGAGGAAGGACCTGTGCAGAGCAGCGGTGGTAAAAGTCACAATTCAGTTCAAGTACTTTATTTGCAGCTCATCGGGGCAATTTAAGGCAGGCGGTTTACAAACAATAAGAACAGAAGACAACATGCGATATCAGTCATACACATAGGGACTACGGACAATACAAACATAAACGGTTAGAAAGCTGACCGTTACTCAAACTCGACTATTTGGGCGTTAGTCGAACAACCGGGGTGTGAACCCACCCGCCATGGAAGGCCTTGATGTCCTCGATGTTGCGGAATATGGCATCCTTCTGGGTGGTGACGTCGGTGGGGGCCTCGGGGTGGTCCCCGTGCCTCACGTGGTGGGAGGTGAAGAACTCCATTTCTTTGACAAACTCCGCTTCACTGTTTACCAGGTCCTGAATCATTTGCCTGAGCAGTTGGGAGAAAAACCGCATTCACCGGTTAGGGTGCCCCCATTAGCTATTGCATTTACAGCTATTATTCTAGCCATGTGTTAACTATGGCTGTACTTACGTTAGTTTCCTATTGTAGTCACCCTCAGAAACCTCCTCCACATTGGCCTCTGGAAGGTCGCCTGCGTCAGCAGACAGCTGCAATAACAATAAAAAATTATGTTTAAGAAGAAATATTCAAAGGTTCTCAAGCTAATTAGCTGCTTGTAGCTATTCGCAAAGTAGCGCTTTTCCCATTGTTGAGGACTTTTCCGGAATCTTGGCTCACTTTGAGTTTCTTGTCCAGGTAAGCAGGTGAGACCCAGCCTTGGCGAGAAGGTGTGGTCTTGGTGGGTTTGGTTCGGACGAGCCATTTAAGGGGATGGGCCGAGTCCAAGACCTCCACGTATTGGCCCTCCTTCAGACAGATGGATTCCTTGCTGGCGATTGTGGGGTTGTAGTCAGCCGAAGCCACGTAGATGTCAAACATCTGTGGAAACATAGAGGAGAAACAAGACAAATAAATTAAACTAGTGTGTGTGTGATTCTGAGATGCTCAGGATATAATGAAACTGTGTTTAATTCAAACTATAATTACTACTACTCACTCAACTTCCTTGATCAAACTTCAGGTTATCGCATAGAAACACAAATGTTACACATTCTACAACTCACATATTCCAAAGTAGTAGCACAGTGAACACTTGACTTGAGAAATGAAAGCCGATAATATTTATGACTCTTAGACTAAATAAAAAACCTTTCACATTATCGATCATAATTCCTGATTGTGCAACTTTCAGGGAGTAATAATTGGCCTATTCATCGATATGTACAGAAACATTTCTTTTAAAAACCTTTTTTTTAACCACACGCAAAAGGAAAATAACGCTTTAATCCCTTTAATAGTGGTTGATTAGAAACAAGCCTGGATGACACACTGGTCCACCATCTGGTCACCATAGCTTACCTCTCCCCGGGCATCACCCTCGTCGGACTCGGAGGAGGAGTCGGCGATGAGCGAGGGGGGGCGGGAGCGCCCGTGGTGGGGAGACGGGGACGGGGTCTTAGTCTCGTCATCACTATCCCCCGCCCCGGGGACACGTAGCGAGGCTAGGGGAGAGGGAGGGAGAAAGAGAGAGAGACAGAGACAGAGACAGAGAGAGAGAGAGAGAGAGAGAGAGAGAGAGAGAAACAGGGGAGCCATGGAGGTGTCATTTATGAGGGGAAAATGATTAAACTGAAATTGAATATTAATGAAACATTATGCAAGAAAACATTTCATATGGAAAATGAACAGGAAGAAGCATTCATATTTTTCTGGGGGAGAATCAGGCACCTTTTAGGGTCAGTTCATCTCAACCTCCCTGTAATATTGAAAATTATATTTGATGTAATATTACTATGTATTATATTTGCATGTATCCAAATTCCGGTATATCCTGGGACAGTTGCAGCTGGATATTAGTGAACCTCCCTGCTCTGACCTAAGAGATACAATGCTGACCCCTATTTGCACTAAACTGATATAGCATCATGTTTCTACTTGGTGTTAGCGTTCTGACAGCATGCATAACACTTAGAACATCAGCTCTGCGCATACATGTCTGATGTTCATGAACATGGATTTCCTAAAAAAAAATATATATATATGACAAATGCAGTGTAGTCTTCAAATTCGTACAAGACTAGGAAACAACCAATACTCACACAATGCACAACTTCTTTGATATCTTTGTAGGATTTGGTATCTAAGGTCCTTCCCTTCATATTATTTAGGTTTAAGTTAAGCCACAATTATTTCCACAAGTAACCAATTCCCATCAGGATAAAGGGCAAGTGCATGTTTTGTATACATGTGTGTTATTTTATCATGTGTTTATACGCCTTAAAGGTGCTGTAGGTAAGATTTGAGAGTTGTAAAGACAGAGAGAGAGCAGAAAAGAGCGAAGAGAGAACGATTTAGAAACTAAACAACCAAAAAAAAACGTCCCTTCCCTCTCTGCTCTCTCCCTCCCTACGTTTCTACTCCATTGAGATGTGTTGCATTCACACGACTGTGCAAGGCAGGCAAGATGGATTCCCTGAACCAATCAGGGAAGAGATACCCTGATTAGTCAGAAATGAGCCGGGAGCGGTCTCAAATCGAATTGGCTCATACAGAGCCAATCTCACAGCGCATTTCACTCAAATAATAGTTCTTAAATGTTACCGACAGCACCTTTAAGTAAGACATTGTGGAAACAACGCGTGGCTGTTGTTATATGGGTAGATGAACTGTGGATACATACTGGGTGCTTTGGGCCATGATTTCATCCACTGGAGAACTTGCTGATTCTGTATGCTGTCTGAATAACAAATTCATGATTGGATGAGCATTCCAATGATGGGACTGATGACATTGGTGAATAGTGAAAAATGTATGTATGAAGGAAGGAGAAGTTGTTAGTCGTACACGCCAATTCATACGCAAACCAGCAATAGCGTTAATATAGTAGTGAATAGAAATTCAGGAGTTGAAGCCATCGGATTAGATTACACATTAATCAGTCTTGAATTATGTTAAGTTTCTATTCACAGGGCTGTGTTCAAACCTGTTGGAGAACGCTAACAAGCTTTGAATTACTTTTCTTTTATGTGGACCTCTGCGATACAAACTGATGACTTTTAATCATTTTAAAAGTCATCAGCTCATATTGCATTGCATAATCCATTTACAGCATTTTACAGTTGCAGAAAATACTTTTTAGTTTCACCTGTTAAGTGCATTTGTAGTGAGTACAGAAATCATCTTAGATATTAATATTGCACACACCAAAACTAATTGTTAGAGAGCCAATAGGTTTGTGATTGTATTAATTCAACATTTTTTATTGTTTATTATATTTATTTGTTATTTGTAAAGTCATCAAAGTACTAATAAAAGCTTTTCAGTAACTTAAGAGTTAAGTTGATTGTCGTTTAAAGATAGTTAAATACAGTTTTGTTGTTTTGTTTTACATTTGCCCACATGTATTTCATTATAATTCAGATAGGGGAGATTAGATAAAACAGATATATGACAGACATTAAATGGGTCATACAACACTAGTTGTTACTCACCTTGGGTGATCTTAGCGGAAACCATCTCCGTGATCTGAGAGGTGAGCCTCATAAGGAACTCCTCTGAGCCCACTTCACCCAGATAGGACATTTTCACTTCTTCAAGCCACAAAGAAACAACACGAAAACAAAAACACACAGTATTGTAATAGCAGTGTAAAAGTATATATATGATATGCAGTGCTTTATGGGTGCCTTCTATGGCCCAGCTCACCTTTTCCTTTGTCGACCTCTTCCTCTGGAGGGCTAACTGTAATCCCAAGAACCCTGTGCAGACAAATGCAATATTTAGTGTGTTTTAATACTTCTATATATGTTTTTATTTGGTATATGTAGTGTTACATTGTTTTCTCATAAACATACTCTGGGACTTTGGTCTCTGGCTTTGTTCTTGGTGCTGAAATGAAATGAAATACAAATGCAAAATCGTATAGCACAAAATCATATTCTTTAAGCGCACATTACAACCATTTTTAGTATTTTCAAACATTTCCAAAACATCAAAACAAGGTTGAAAATATTTAATTATCTCAATATTTAATTCCAAATATATTTTCCACATAATTCCATCATATCACGTATACGCCTCTGTACCAACACTCTATAGAGATGAGTCCAACATCGATAGATAACAGAGGAATCCTTCTCCCCTGGGTCTCACCTTCATCCACCTCCAGGCGGGCGGTGCAGATGGACTGGCCCGCACGGTTGGTTGCGATGCAGGTGTAGGTGCCAGTGTACTCAGTGCCCACATCCATGAGGATGAGGCTGTGCTGCGGACCGGAGCCTGCCACCTTGTAACCCTTGGTGTCAGGCTTAATCCACAAAACGTCCTCCATGGACTCCTCCTTGAGCCAGGAGATCATAGGAGTGGGGGAACCTGGATGAATAGCATATAAAACCAGTGTGTCATCATTTAGTTAGTTTAATGCATGAAAAACTACTTTAAAAAAATGACTCTTGCTATTGTTCCCCAGTGCATTACAGGAAGTCAAATGTGTCCTCACAGAATTGTATTTCTACAGGAAATGTATTGAAAATGTGTTTCTGTAAGCAGAATAAGGGTGAATAGGATTTGTTTGTTTAGTTTTCATTCCCTGTAGGCTTGTAACGGCTCATGGTTCTCAGGGCCTGTCCTTGCTCTGTGACATTTTCTATGCGTTAGTGGGTCATGAGTGGGAAGATCTGGAAGCTTCTTCTACAAATGTTTAATAAGGAGAACAAACCTTCTACTTTGACAGACAGAGTGATGCTGGCTCCTTGCTTCACCTTCCTGTTGTTGAACCTCTCCAGGAAGCGCGGGGGCACCAGAGGCTCCTTGGAGTCTAGAGAACATGAAGTAGAGTTTAATCTTGGCAGAACCATACAATACAATCGTCTAATCGCCTCTTCATAAAACTGCTGTATATGCGTTGTGATTTGCAGGGGGGGAAGAAAATCAAGTACCAAATACCTTTCTTTGTATCTTGTGGCATAATCTCCCCTGGACCTGTTGCAAGAAACAAGTCATTTAATCTCATATGGTACCTCTATGGCAGTGTTTCTCAAATGGGGGTACACGTACCCCTAGGGTTACTTTGAAGGATTGCGAGGGGTAACAGGTAACATTCTAATAATCAGAATCTGAATACCACCTTAATAAAATGAAGTACATCTGAATACTTACAAGTTCTGTAAGTCTTTCAAATGAATGACAACAACCATCAAGTGAAGCACAAGCCCATGTGAGTATTCACACCACCCATGTAATGTTCATGTTAGAAATAACATGCACCTCCCCAAAATGTGTACTGGTGAAAGGGGTACTTTTTCAGGGGTACTGATAAATAATAATTCTTAGAGGGGGTGCATTGGTAAAAAATTGTTTGAGAACCACTGCTCTATGGTACACCATTGCCACTACGACGGTACATTGGAACACCTTATGCTGCACGCGTAGATAAAAAAGAACTTACCCAGCACCAGGAGTCTTGCGGAGGAGTAGGCAGAGCCGGCCGCATTGCTGATGTAAGCGGAGTACTCTCCCATGTCCGCCCTCTTCACCTCCATGATCTCCAGGCCATGGATGTCCCTCTCGGCCAGGACCACCACCCTCTTGGAGGGACGCAGGGGTAGGCCGTCCTTGAACCAGTACACCCTGGGCTTGGGGAAACCTGGCACACACACGATGAGTGACTGAACAGTAATGAACATTTGAGGAAAAAATTGGCTAAATATAGTAGCTTTTCTTTGGTATATATATAATATACATTCTGTATTTTGACATGCCACCGGAAAAATGCTATATTTAGCTTTTTTTCTCCGCAAATAAGTCAAATGTAGCATTGTTAGCTCTTCAGTGTTTTGCTGGCTGGAGATAAATTGAGGACCCATGCACTCACCTTTTATCCGGAGCTGCATCTTAGCGATGGGTGAACCTGGGCTGACGTGAACATCGTGGAGCTCATCCACCACCTGAGGGAGCTGTTCATCTTCAGCCACGGACTCAAAGGCCTCCGTTTCCCTGTTGAGGAAAACGGTGAACTGTTTCAACACTCAAGGATGTCTTGAGTATTTCTCAGGGTTGTGTAGATATGGTTACTAGCTACTAGTTGTACCTGGACATGTAGCCCTTGGCACTGATGTAGGAGGAGGTCTCGGTGGCGTCTGCGGCTGTGTCGTAATCAGAGCTGCAGGACACTGTGCAAGGAGACAGAGAGGTCATATATCACGCAGCTATGGGCAAGATAGTCTAGTGGTTAGGGTGTTTAACTCCCAGTCAGAAGGTTCTGGGTTTGGACCCATAAATCCCACATGTACCATTAATGACTATATAATGAAAGAAAAAAAATATAGTCCCTTTGGATAAGTTTTTCCCTTAGCCAATCACCTGCTTGGCCTGCAGGAGCAGATTGCTGATTGATGATTGACGGCACCTGGACATGAGGATATAAAGGCTGATTCCTCTCCTTTGGGCGGCTTCCTGTTCTTTGGGCCCAGCCAGGCTGGCTGGATTTAGTTAATTTGCTTACCTAACTTTGTTAGTAAGTGTTATAGTTTGATCTACTGTACATTGGGTAATACATCTTGTTTGAACCTTTCTCCCACCCTGTGTCCATTCACCTCCTTCACGGCACAATGTAAACCTCAGTCCATTTTAGAGACACAGAGGCTTCACTTACTGTCCACCCGGAGCTCGGCCTTGCTGGCGGTGATGCCGCTGCTGTTCTCGGCCATGCAGCGGTAGACGCCCATGTCGGTGGGCAGCACGGTGGTGATGATGAGCTGGTGGCAGCCCTCCTGGTCCTCGTTGATCATGTAGTGGTCATTCTCCTCCAGCAGCTTGCCGTCCTTGAACCAGCGCACGGCCGGCGGCGGCTTCCCGATGACCACGCAGTCGAAGCTGACCGGGTAGCCGTCCGGCACGTCCTGGCTCTGCAGCTCCGTCAAGAACACAGGGGCCGCTAGTGGGGGGAGGGGGACACATGGAGAGCACACAGGGTTAAGAGACACCGAGGTTGACATTATGGTTGTTGCTAGGCTCCAACAATCAGGTTACCTCCACGGTTTCCATGGTGAATGGTGTTGAGTGTGTTGTTATTTGTACAACATGGGACAACATTGGGAACAATAGCAGAACACAAATGATCATTGAAAACACATGCAAATTAACATGGATCCGCATGCCCCGGTCGTAATTAGATACATGGAAGAGAGTGGGGGGAAAAAGTTGGTTAATACTTTGACAAATACATTCAGGACAAAGAACAATCTGAAGAAAATGCAGTGATAGGCTACACCGGACAGTAAGGAATAATTAAAGAATGCTACATATAGGGTAAGTGCAATACAAAACAAACATGATATGTAACAGTTCTCACATAATGGGTAACAGGTAAAGTTAATCATGAATGTTAGCTAGGAGGAATATTAACAGATAGCAGTGAAAACAGTAAGCAGCATAACATTATTATCAGATACAGACATTACGGACATAAAATTATATGGCAGATACAAGCAGATTTTTTTAGTCAACAGTGTGCTTATTATAATAAACGGTACAATAACATTAGCTAAGTAGAACATACTGTGCAACTGTTTTCTGCTCTGACACGTGAACATGTTTGTTAAAAGGTACATTTCATACAATGATAAGGAATGGATGAGATTGAATGAATTAGTGTATACTTTAATCCTGCCACTCTCATGGCTTTTCCTACCCGGGGCTCCCGTCATGAAAGCGGGTAACTGTCTATCTTGCGTGGGGGTCTGCGTGCCGTCCTGCGTGTAGCCCATCTTCATGATGCGCAGCTCAACCTTGACGGGCCCCGCCTCCAGGATGGTGGTCTCCACCGGCACCCCCTGGGCCGTGAACATCTGCTGGAACCTCTGGGAGGCCACCTCGGCCTCCGCCCGCCCGTCAAAGCGGATGTAGATGTATCGGTCGTCCTCGCGGTAAGACTGGGGGTCCGGCGCCTGCAGGTCTCCCTCGTCGGCACTGACAAAGGACTCCTCCTCCACGTCCGGCGGCAGGTGCGTGCGCAGGAGGCGACGGAGGCGCTTGCTCGCCAGCCTCAGCGACTCGTCCATCTCGCTTCCCGACGAGCTCTCGGGCTCGCTGTCGGCGCTGTAGCCCACCGCCAGGGGCCGTCGGCCGGGCGACTCCCGCACCGCTCCCACGCCCACCTTCCCGCTGTGAGAGGTCACGCCAAATTTGTTGGTGACCTCGCAGGTGTAGACGCCCGTGTCCTTGGTGGTGACGGCGGTGATGACCAGCGAACAGGTGCCGTCGTTGTAGATGTCGATGTGGTGGTGTTTGCCGTCGGCCAGGGGCTCTCCGTCCTTCAGCCAGCGCACCTTCTCGGGTTTACCCTCTGCCATGCACTCCAGGTGGACGGTGCCGTTGGGCTCCTTGGTCTGGTCTTTGAAGACGTCTTTGAAGACCGGCCGCATGTCTTTGCGGGCCTTGAAGCCCTTGAAGGCAGCTTGGATCTTGATGGCCGCCTCTCGGAGCTCAGGCTCATCCTCCTTGCTGATCTCCATCACACTTTCTTCTTGCGTAGTCACTTGTGTGGTTCTCACCTCAGTCTGCTGAACCGCCGTGGTCTTCTGATCGGACATTTTGAACTGTGCATAGAACCTCTCAGCGGCCAGATCTTCGACTCGACTCTCCATCGAGAGGGTGGTCTTGCTACTTTTCTTGAGGTAGGACACAAGCGAAGAACCTCCGGTAACCGACTCGTCTTCGGAGCTCGTGTACAGATTGGGCTCCTTGGGCTTCTTAGGCTTCTCCTCCTTATCCTTCTCCGTAATTTTCACTTCTACTTCCTCTGCTTCCTTCACCTCCTTCACCTCCTTCTCCTCCTTTGGCTTCCCTTTACCTTTACCTTTACCGTCCTCCTCAGGCATTTCAGAGATAGAGTCCAAAGTAGGCTCTCGGCTCATTCGCCGTTTCTTGGCCAAAGCCTCCCATAGCTCGTGCACGTCACCTTCTTCTGCTGCTTCGGGGGGCAAACATGGCTGCCCCCCTTCCTCTGTGTCTCCGTCCACCTTCTTTACCTCTGCTCCTATAAACCACAGTGAGGTACCCCCACAAATGCTTTTGTTATGGGTGCAAAAACCAACATTTTTCATGATGCAAACACAACCACCTCGACTTACCCAAACTCACCATAGTAAGCACACCATTGGACACAGATCTTGAACTTTAGCATATACAAGGTTTATATAGAGCTAGGTCTAAATCTAAACAAAAAAATACCAAAATAATGTTGACAATAAATCATATTTATTCATTTTAGTTATATTTAAACGTACCATTACCTTTCAGGATCAGGTTGATGGAGCTCTCTGCATTAGCTGAGGCCACGCACGTGTATACTCCCTGGTCGGCTGCTTCAAACCCCTTAATCAGCAGCACTTGTTTCTTGCCCTCGGTGCTGAACTGGTACTTAGCCCCTACCTCCAGCTCTCTGCTGTCTTTCAGCCATGTGACTGACACGCCCTCAACAGAAAGCTGGCAGTCCACGTGCACCGTCTTACCTGAACACACGTCAGGACACGTCAGCGGCTGGGTCACCGCTACCGGAGCCTCTGGAAATGAGAAAGATGGCAAATGTGTGCGGGTTAGAAAGTTTTATTTATTTAATCTTTATTTTACCAGGAGAGCCTTTTCTGATAAAAAATCTATAAGATAGATAAAACGTAAAACAGCACAACAAATAAGAAAATAAACAAACACATCATCAAATACGTATCTATAATGTTATTACCATGTTGATAATTCAAGAAAATTGTCCTGAATGGTGTCTAAAACTAGTCCAAAGATTTTACCTTAAATTTGCCTTTTTGATTACATAATTAAACATTTTAACATTTAGGAGCAAGTGACCCATTAGAAACATTTTAAACACAAAAAATATTGAGTGACATCATCAAGCTACACCAAGCTGCCTTGCATGGAAGGAATTGTGGACTTGTATTGCTACATTACCAGATTATTTCATAAATTCAACCCGGTCACACGTCTGCACTCACCAAGCTGCACTGTGTGCGGTAGCTGAACAGGCTCTCCAGTCCCTGCTCTGTTGATGGCGGCCACCCTGAACCTGTAGCCACTGCCTGGGATGAGGTTGTCCACCGCAAACTCTGTGTTGCACACCGGCTCCGCGTGGCACGACAGCCAGAGGGCGCTGTCGGCCACCCTCATCTCCAGCCTGTAGCCCAGGATGGGGCTGCCGCCGTCGTGCAGCGGAGTGAACCAGGAGAGGGTGATGGAGGTCTTGGTTTTACTGAGGACCTCGGGGTCCTCTGGGGGATCAGGCACAGCTGTTGGGGAAAGCGTCACAGCATTATCAACAAAGACTTTGATGGAAAGTAATGGTGGAACAAAATGACACGAATATTTATCTCAGGCGTGCCTTTCGGACACTCACTGATGATGGTTAGCTTAGCCATTGAGATAGCATCTCTAGCTGCGAAGGTGATTTCCTGCAGGGGCATCAGAGGTGCTTGTCTCAGGACAAGGCGGTAGGCGCGGCCGTCGGCCCTCATGGCCCAACTGCTGTCAGCCTTTAGCTCCACGCCGTTAGCGTACCAGGCTACCTCCGCCACGGGGACAGGCTCTGTGAGCTCAACACAAAACTCCACCTTCTCTCCCACTGCTGCCACCTTGTCCTCCAGACCCTTTACGACGTCCAGCTGCCAGCCTAAATACAGAAGAGCCATCAACATTACATTATGTTGTTCAATGCTTTATTTGTTTTTCTCAAAACTATTTTTACTGGTGTTGTAGTTGCAGATAAAGAGCATAAATGTAATGTCAGGTTCCCCCTTTAAAACAACCCACCCACCCACCCCACATCCATAATACAAAAGAGAAGATAATAAGATAATAATAAATCATATCATAAGAAAATGATATGGCTCTCTGGATCAAGTTATCGAGTTCAGTGCAAAATAATCCATTAGTAGATGTTCAATGCTTCATTGAATGGTTTATTAAACCACCTGAATACACACATACATATGAATACATCATCTGAGTAACTCACCTTTAACGGTCAGCCGGGCAGACGAGGAGGCCGTTCCTGCTTGGAAGGTCACCGTGCAACTATCTGCAACGTGCAATTCCTTCAGGAGGAGCAGGTGACGCCGGCCACTCTCAAATGATACAATCTCTGCATTGGGGGACTCCTTCACCAGTTTGCCATTAAGAAGCCAGCGGCAGTCTTTGTTCTCTGGGCGGGACAGAGCACACTCAAACAGTGCCTCGCCTCCGTCGATGGTGTCAAGGTCCTCCAAACCCTGGACTATGTCGATAGGTTTGGCTGTGGTTGGCACAATACAGGGGGGAAAAGGTTTGATATTAATGGAGTATTCAGAGGCACATAGAGGTTGGGTGATGATTAAGGATGTGAATGAACTGTGAAAGATGTTATTACATTTGGTAAAATGTTAATTGAACCGCCAACAGTCCCTGACAACACATGGGGAAAGGACATCAGAAAACTCCAAATGCTCCTTCACAAATTGCATATTCACATTTTGACGGTGTGAATTGAATGGGAATGCGTAATCGTTGTCATTATGTTAAACATACAAGTTCTCCACCTTTTTCTAAACCACACAAACACATACACTTGAAGGTCATCAAAACATATAAAAACAACAGCATGTTTGTCCCTTTAAGACTGCAGAAGTGGGACACTCCATTACGGTATAGAGTAGCATGTTTTTCCATGGAGGGGGAAGCTCACCTTCCACGTGCAGAGAGGCAACCACACGGGTGCCCTCTGCCTCACAGGAGTATGTGCCCCTGTCCTCAGTGGACACACTGCTAATGCACAAGCGAGCCACATTCCAGTCCTGCTCCACCACCACCCTCTGGCCATCAGGCTGCACTGGCTGCCCGTCCTTCCTCCACTGGGCCTTGACTGGCCTCGAATACTGGCAGATGAACTGGGCCGGCTGGTTCTCAGCCACCCATTGGTCCTCCATCTCACACACCACTTCCACTATGGGATCTGAGTGGGAGGTGGGGTCATGATCAGAAGAGATCAGGGCTTTGCCATGAGACACGTTAAGACATGCCAAAATAGACATGGGCTTTGTCACCCCCAGGTGGAATATGAGGTAATGTCTTTGAAATGACATTAACATGTCAGGTACAATGTAAAGTAAGTGGGTGCACCTAAATAAGCCACATTGCGCAGCGTGTGAATAAGGTTTGATGACTGTGTTGTGAACTTTTAAACTGAAGATGGGGGTCAGAAAGCCCAACCATTAACATTCAGGGTCACGACAGCAATCGATTGGCCAATTAATACTGTCAGCAAATTAGAAAAAATGCCAAATGGACAGAGATGCCAAACTCAGAGGGAGAATGTCTGGGAGATTAGAGGTTTTAGTGCTTGCAGGCCAGGGTCAGGGAGGGCACGGCGGAGGTGGAGGAGAGGGTAAGTATGAGAATGTGGCCAGCTTGCTTGGATGGGTGGAGCAGCACTTCCCTAGCACTACCTTTCTGTAGTCATCTCTGACCGCTTGTTTTGCTTGCTACAGCATGAACCTTCATCAATTGTAGGTCCAATGCCTAAATAGATGTTTCTGGAAGAAAGGGAAGTGGATTCTGTATACCTTTGTTGGGTTTAATCACCAGTCACACATCATTCATCAAACACAAGAGGTAAAAATGATAATTTGCAAAACGCTGGTAAATATTGGCTAATCTTTACCTTTGGTAAAGACAACATCTTTATATTTACCAATGCAATCAAAAAACTTGAATGTAATTTTTTTGGGTTCACTAGGTAGGTTTTAGAATCTAACAAAACTTAATTGTGGTGCTGCACCCAGTTGTATGTTTTTGTATCAAAGCATACAGCATAAAAAGCACTGTTAATACTGATGAATCTGAGAAACTACAGCTCATGCATTGATGGAGTGAACAAGCATTCCATACTATTCAGATAAGAAATTACAAGTATTCTATAGACTGCTGTGAAATGTTCTTCAAAACATTGACTTTTTTCGATAGAAAGTCAATGTTCAAGTCAACATTTGAATCTCCTACAATTATTCAATTCAATTATTTTACAATAAAACATGTTGCCAATAAGGCTATTATAAAGCTTTATTGGCACATTCTATGATACAAAATTGGCTAAATACAACAGGGTCAGGAGCAAACGTCACACTATCACTGACCCCAATCCTGCATTCGTTTTTATTTTTTTTACAAATTCCCCAAGATAAATCCTAATACCTTTGACTAAAAGCTTGGCTGCTGACACCAAACTGCCGGCACTGAATGTGACCGTGCCAGAGTCGTCGGGGGCCAGGTTTTTTAAGGTGAGGGTGTGGATGTAGCCAGGACACAGCCCTATCTCAGTGAAGGGGCTGTGGTCCAGCTGTGTGCCATCCAGCCACCACTGCACCTTACCGGCTGCCCTACCGGACAGCTGGCAGGAGAAGGTGGCCCACTCCCCAACAAACACGTCAGTCGACTTAAGACCAGACACAATGTAGGCCTCTTTTACTGTAGAGTGAAACACACACACACACACACAGACACACACAAAACACACACAGACACAGACACACGTACACACATACACACGTGAACGCTCGTATCCATTTTGGATGTAAATGCCCTCATTGGCCTGTGATTAATTCAGAATCAATTCAGAGCAGAGTTCTGAAGTTTCACTGCGTAAATTATGTGAAATAATACTACACCATACTACATTCTCAGTTGTCAGTCTTATATCGTTCTTAAAGAGATCTGTTTCTTAAACTCAATTTACCTGATTCTATTTCTAAAATAATTAGCATTCAATTATTTTATTATTATCTCATGCTACATCATGACGGCTAGATGAACAAACACCATGGCCGCCAGAATCCCGGCAGTTACATTCATGTCGGCTAAGAAGAAGTGAACTCAGGGAGAGGGAGATGCAGAGACACTGATCGCCGGGTTGGATACCTTGCACTGTCAAAGATGCCGTGGTCAGCTGGTCCCCCGCGTCGCACGTGTAGTAGCCGCTGTCTTCCGCCTCCAGGCTCCGTATACAAAGCTCGCGAATGCACCCTTCCTGCCTCATCTCATACTTCATGCAGGGCTGGAGGACCAAGCCGCCTTTCCTCCACTCGACCCGCACGGCCGGCCTCGACACCTCGACGCTCAGCATGATATCGTCCCCCTCTTCGGCCTGCTGGCTCTTCAGCTCTTTCTTGAAGAACGCCGGCGCACCTGGTCAGAATGTAGGATAGAGCAGAACGTGGCATCAGAGGCAGACAGGAGGACGTTGAGAAAGACAAAATGGATGATGGGAGGTGAAAGATGGTGATTGTTGGCGATGGTAGTCTGGGGTGAATGGTGATGGAAGGAAGGGCCAAATTCAAGAGTTGTTCCAACAGGGGCGATTCTACTTCCTGTCTTGAATCACAGTCTTGAATCTGATTGGCGGACATCGTTCTTTACCTTCCACGGTCAGGGTGACATAGCAGCAGGCATCTCCCGTGTCGCAGGAGTACGTCCCAGAGTCCTCGGGGACCAGGTTGTGGATTCGAAGCTGTTCGGACGCTCCGTTCTTCCTCAGGTCATACTTGAGACCTGGTTTGATGACCACGTTGTTCCTGGTCCAGGTGACGGTGGCCTTGGGGTCGGAAATGGTGCAAGCCAGGGTGACGGTTTCACCTTCTAGGGCCACAGTGTTGTGTGGCTTCTCTATTATTAGCACTGCGGATGGGAAACCCAAGGCTAATTTCAGTGTGTGTTACTTTTTGTGTCTTTGCTCATTTATCCTTTTTTGTATACATTATTTTATAAATATGAATAAACACAAGCAGTGACTTATGTGTATCACAAAGAAGCCACATTTTATAACTGTGTTAGAGGCAAACATATTGAACACTTAAACATAATTGATGACACTATCTTGAGTTAATCATATGGTCATATGGTTGAACTATGATGACCTATTGAAGACTTTAAATGTCCAAAATTATAAACTGCTTTTTTACTGAACTGATAAAGACAATTAATTAATATTAGCGTTTGATCTACTTTGTGTTTTGGATAAAAGTAGATAAAACAGTATTTTATGTATTATTATTATTATTATACCGATTGTTAGATATTTGATGGCAGCTCTTCTCTATAGCAGCTGTTATGGAAATGAACAGCAGTGAATTAAACGCACACTTAATGAAGGTTAGGATGGAGAAGACGCCAAGGCAAAGCGCTTCGGGGGCAGTGAAAGGGTGCGGGTGCAAGCGCCACAGCGGCCACACCATCTCCTTTACCTTTGGCTTTTTCCTCCACCAGGAGGGAGGCCACCGTCTTTGCCTCCCCCACCACGAACGCCACGTCCCCCGATTCATCCGTGGTCACCATCTTCAGGGACAGACGGTGGACCCTGCCCTGGCTGGTCATTTCGTTCAGATCGTTATTTTGGAGTTGGTTGTCCGCTAACCACCATTCTCCGTTAGTCACCCCTGAGTGGGAGAGCTCCGCCTCAAACACGGCGTCTTGCCCGGTGGTCACGGTGACATCACAGAGTTCTCGGGTGATGCGCACACACTCTGAGGGCGAACGGGGTTGGTTTGAGGTCAATGTCAGCGATCGGGTGTGGGAGTTTCCTACAGGCATTGCAAAGAGTATACGTCCTCCAACATAAACTGCCATCTAACTATCAAATGTCTTTAATACTTACTGAATGTCTCAAGTGGGATCAGGAGACATTATTGACTATTTATTTAGCCAAAAAATACTTGAAAGCTATCTTAGCATTATCAAACAGCAGTTACCAACATCTAATACTAAAACTAATACTATTTAGTGGCCCTCAACTCCTCAGCTATGAACTAGAAGAGAAAAGATCCCAGGCTGAAGACTTTATCCACAACACTTGACGAGAAAAGATAAGAAGAAGAAGAAGAAGAAGAAGAAGACCATCACGGTTGTCTTGGTTACCTTTCACGGTCAGGGTTGCGGTGGTCTGCTTGTCGCCCGTGTCGCAGGTGTACTCCCCGGAGTCCTCCACCCTCAACTTGCTGACCACCAGGATGCAAGTGGAGCCCTGTCGCTCCATGGAGTACTTGTGCCCGTCGGTGAGCAGGAGGGAGCCCTTCCTCCAGGTCACCCTGCCCTCGGTGCTGGACGTCTCACAGGACAGGACGGCCTTGTCTCCCTCCACGGCCTCCAGGCTCTCGAGCTCCTTCTTGAAGACCACGGGAGCCGCTGCCAAAGACAACACTATGAGCTGGGTGACTGCAGATACGTCGAGGTGTGGTTCACAGGGGAGAGCTCGTCAGAACTCGTCAGTATTAATAATTACAAAAAAGAAGAAAAAAAAAAGACAGTTTCGAGGATTTATAGGGATCTTTTCAATTAAATCGCAAAAATACTTGTAGAATGCATGTACAACTTTGTTAAATGTCAAATTATGCGTTTCCTCATCCACCTTGTCCTGAATCGCTGACATACTGTGTGTTATTACGCTACTACTGTTTGTACCTTACCAATTACTAAAAGAATGAGTAAAACATATAGCAAGATGTTCACGTACAATGTTCAATATGTAAAAAGAATGCTATATCAATTCAATCTCTTATTTTATGACTTTGCATTTGATATTCTAGGTAAGACATTGCAATGTTGATCAACAAAAAAAATGCTTAAAAAAAACTTGATCAACATAACACATATACGTAATATAATACATATACAGACACATGGAACAAACCCATCCATATTAGTAATGTTTAGACATGGACTCCACAGTTAAGAACACAGAGGTAAGCCTTAAGTTGATGAAGAGGTCGAAATCTGTACACCATGGAGGTTTAGAAACGAAGTGAGGGTGATAATTACGATCATCATCCGACCTTGAAGCCAGCAGTAACACTTCCACAAATGTTACTTATTTGGCACAAAGGAACTACTTCCAGTCATTAGCCTCTGGATAGCTTGATGTTGTGTTGCCTTACCTTTAACAGTCAGGGAGGCAGTGGAAGTGTGGTTACCCACAGAGAATGTGACGGTGCCTGAGTCGGCCTTGGTGACAGCTCTAAGGGTGAGGCTGTGCACCCGGTCTTCACAGCGGATCACGTTCATCTCGTTGTTCTGCAGGGGAACGTCCTGGAGCTTCCACTGTGCCAGCGGAGCCTCCTGGTGGGAGACCACACACTCAAAGCGGACGTCGTCCCCCTCGCGCACAACGCAGCTCTCCAAAAACTTCACTATGGTAACCTCGACCGCTGTCCAATGAAACGATTTGAGAGGTAAGAGTTATGTAGCGTTTCGCGGGTGAAATGATCATGTGCTTAACAAGCAAGGGAAACTGTATTTTATCATCTTTGTCGTAATGCAGTTATAGAGTGATCATAATTAGTTTGTGTTAATGGTTCCTAAAAGGTGTGTGAAAGTTTACCATTTCCTCAAAAGAGTTCAATTAGATATGAGAAGGGCAAACAAGGAAGGAAGAAAGATAGAAAAAAGGAAATGAGCATTAAGGAAGGTCCCCAGGTGTGAGGTTAGTGCATCTCATTATGCTGAGGTTGTGATGGTCAAGTAGGACAAAGGAAAAGCAAAGTAATGGCACAATACACGCTGAAAGAAGTGACTCCAAAGGAAAGGGGATAAGGGCGTGGTAGTGGTGGTGATGGTGAGAGGAAGACGGATAAACGCATTCCAGAAGAAAGAAGAATACATCCTGGTGACATAGAAACATCCTACCCTGTACTGTGAGGACAGCACATGTGTTATGGCTGCCCGTGTCACAGGTGTACTCCCCCGAGTCCTCTCCCTGGAGCCTATAGATGAGCAGCTCTGCTACCGCTCCTTCCCTCCTCAGCTGGTGCTTACTGCTGGGTTCCAGCACCAGGTCTCCATGCCTCCAGACCACGCCGGCTCCCGGCTTGGTGGTCTCACAGCGGAGGACGGCCGTCTCGCCGGCCTCCCTCTCTAGGTCGTCCAGCTGGGATTTGAAAAGGACCGGCTGAGCTACAAGGGTAACACAAAACAAAACAAGGCAAAGAGGAAGTGAGAAGCAAGACCAATTAAATGTAGTTATCCCAGCTCCCTGCAGAAGAAAACGGTGACTTTTATCATCAAACGGTATGAAGAGAGAGTTTCGTTATGAGCATACCCTTCACGACTAGCTTCGCGGTGCTTTGGCTGTCCCCGCTGTCGCATGTATAGTTACCAGAATCCTCCAGGTCTACGTCGTGGATTACGAGTGTGGCACTGTGGCCTGTCTGACTGATATCGTATTTAGCACAGGGACAAAGACACAGCTCTCCCTTTTTCCACTCCAAAGGAACTCCAGGCTTCGAGAGCACACAGTGCAGGGCAACATTGTACCCCTCCTCTGCCACTTGACTCTCAAGCTCTTTGGTGAAAACAACCGGGAGGGCTGACAAATGAAAGGAAAATGATCAGTGATATACGCTCTTCCTATCCAACCTTGATTGTAGACACAGCACACAAGGAGGAGAATGAAAGTGGAAAGACAAGAACTAAATGGATGGTGAATGGAAGACAAGATGGTAAACCAAGAAGGTCCATTGAACGGTGAAATGGTGCCCACATCCTACCATTGACTTTAAGCGAGGCAAAGCTTTCCGCGTGGCCTGAAAAGCACGAGTAGCTCCCTGTGTCAACGTGTTTCAAATCCAGGATCTGCAGCTCGTGAGCGCATCCGTTTTGTGTCATGTGGTATTTTTCCCCAGACTTGAGCATCTGGGTTCCTTTCCTCCATTCCACAGGAGCTTCAGGTTTAGAGAGCACACAGTGCAGAGTAACACTGCCTTCCTCCACAGCCTCCTTACTCTCCAGCTCTCGAGTGAAGAGGACTGGAAGAGCTGAGGATTGAAGAGGTTAGATAAGAGTAAAGGCTATTAGGAGTGTTAGCTGCAGGTTGTTGCATTTGAAAAGAGGTAGGACTAAAAAACATGTGTGGGACAACGTATTAGTCTTTTATGATGATTATGACACAACAATACAAAGATAAACGTTCAAACACACAGACACACACACACTGCAATTGCATGTATCCCAAAAAACCTGCAAAAACACTATTCCTACTCCAAATAGGAAGCTTATCAATGGGGAATACTTTTTGGAACTACAACAGTCAAAAGGTTTGCAAATGGCAAATGGAGCCCATATCAACATTAAATCCTCAATGTTGGGAGCTAGTAACTTGGTCCGCGTACACACACTCGTTGCATTATCATCCTGTCATCCTATGACTCAACCAGCCCTTTGTGGTCCTCTAATGAACAGCATCTAGCGTAATCTCCACTCCAGACATTTTTCATGCATGGTGGAACGCCCTACTACCTCTCAAGAACCCCTTTCACCGTTCAAATAGCACCTGAATCTGGTTCTTTTGGGAGACTCGTTAGTGCAGCACTATAGTTGCTCCAACATTGCTTGTATGCTACACACCGGCCTACACACAAATCCACAACATCTCCTGCCTTTTGAAAAATTTAGATCTCTTGATTAAACTAAATAATATGAATAAACCAAAACCTATGGTCAACAGGTTGCCAAAACGCAAGGTATGGTGATGTACCGGTACATACCAAGCCACCATTGTTGAATGTATTCTCAATTCATACCTTCTGGGTAATTTCTACCTTCTTCTTCATATGTTCGTGTTCTGGGTTCTTCAGACTCAACTTTCAAAGTCGTTGTAGCAGCTGCAATTCAAATGTATTATATATATATATATATATATTTACAAATGTGTATCGTTTTAAGGTAGTATTTATAAAGTGACAGACTGTACAAGCAACATGGAAAGCAAAGTGTACAAAATTAAAAGCTGCCTGCCCCGTACGACGAATACAAATATTGCCAATAACATGGTAACAAAGCAATGCAATTTAGTGCAAATGTGCACAGAATACTCCACAATGACACAAAAAAAACAATGAAATACATAAAACATTTGACATAATGAACCTTGGCTTGCACCACAGCACCGTACCCTTTTCGTGCAAACACGTGTTGAAATGCATTGCCTGACACAAAACACAGCTCTAACAAACGTGCACGCAAATGTGGAGGAGGCTCATCAGCACAGAAACAGGTACGACTAAAGCAAGAAGCCAAAGGACAAACGATATCTTAGTATACCTTCTGCTGCACCTCTGCTGCCCTGAGTCCTGGAGTCTTGATAGGTGGACACTACAGCAGAAGCCTTCACAGCTGTGTTGAAACGCAGTGTTAACCTTACTGACTTTCAGGAGAGGTAGGTAAAACATGCAACAAAAAAAGCTGAACAATTTTAAAAACACCCCATATACTTCTATCTCCAGCTGATTCATCTTTCTTTTGTGTTTCAGGGTAAGTATTCACAGTGGTTGTGGTCGTTACTGTCACTATTTTTCAACATTACATGACAATGAATGTCACTCATACAGGAAATAAAATCTGGACGTACAACAAGTGTCACGAACAAGACCAAAGCATGTGGAGCAGATAGCCACCTAAATGAGCAAAGCTTTTCTTAAACTACAATCCAAAAATGAAATACACCTTACTAGCACACCATAAGACATAAAAGATACCAGAGCACGGCCAGAACACTCCATGTTCAACATAGAATTGTAGCAAAGGACACTAAGGCAAATAGACTCCACCAGACGATGGCAACATTTTTTACATAATTAATCCGTTCAGCAACTGCTCAATAATCTCTGCTTTTAGTTATCTAAATATTGTTTTGAACCCAGATTAATATCTATAGCAAGGGTTCTCAACCTTTTTTGACCTGCCCATTCTTAGGTCTTACATTCTTTTGCGACCCCAACACATACAGGGCCCGTCGTGGGGCCCGTCGTGGGACCCGTCCAGGGACTGTGGGCCCCGTCCTGGGACTGTGGGCCCCGTCCTGGGAATGTGGGCCCTGTCCTGGGACTGTTCCTTGTCCGAGGTCCTCCCTAACCTAACCCTAAAACCAAACCCTAACCCTAGAACCAAACCCTAACCCTAAAACCATCAGAAATCTCCCGCGACCCCAAGGTTGAGAAGCCCTGACCTATAGCCCCAAGCCAACAGACAGCAGGCAACAAGAACAACACAGACAGTGTTCACAGCTGTAACTCCTTACCAACACTTTCAGATTTGGACTCTAGTTTATGGAGCCTCTGGGCCTGCTGGGTAGGGATCTCTTCAGTAGTTGAAAGTCTAACAACTGTAAACAATTTTAATGAAAGATCAGAACTCCTTCATCTCAACGGCCTAAGGAATCTGAACTAATATTGTATGAACAACATTGTCTTGAGGAAGTGAATGCAGATGCCGTTTCCATATGAACACCAGCTTGGTGAGCAGCTCAACTCTTTACCTTCGACTGTCTCGTTTACTTCCTGCCGCTTGAACTGTTCTTTGGAGACTACTGAGGTAGCACCATGGTTCATAGCTGCAATACAAATAAGATGTCAACAAATGGAGAGAAAATACGAATGGCAGATCCATTGGTCACATGAAGCGTCTTGTGGACTGCTGCAGGAGTCAAAAGGTTAGTATTTATTACAATGTACACAATTGAGGTGTTTTAACAATACTATACCAAAACAAATCAGTTGTAAATGTTTGCTGAAAATAATTTAAAGGATTTCAAAGTGAGAACAAAAGGTGCCAAAAAATAGCTGAAAAATGCATCACTGAAGTCACAGGCCTTAGCCATCAGATAAACTCCAAGCACACCAGCCTACACAGCAAATATCACACTGAAGCAACATTAACACCATTAAAACCAAGGATCATCTGACAGTCCTCCCAAAAATATGTTCAGTGGCAAGCCAATTGAGACATCAAATGATGCATGTACGCCATATTGGGGAAACAAATTAAAAAGGGGAATTTCACTTTAAAACACTTCTGGGGTTTTCATTTTCACACCTACCTGGGCTTTTGTGTGCATGTCAGACAGTTTTTAGGTTGCTTGTTTCAATATTTAGATGTTTGATAACCATGTGAGCAAACCCCCCCATCCAATAGAAGCCCATTCAACATCAAACTCCACATTACACAAATTGTAAACACACGACCCTGCTTGTCATGACTGATATAGTCCTTCTAATGATTGTGTCGACCTTCATTTTTCAATTAGTTATTTCATTTGAAATGTCTAACGTTAGAAACAAAGACGTATTTTTTTAACCGTACTACTATGTACTACTTGCGTCTACATAGTAGTAAGTTACTACTACATAGTTACTACTATGTAGACTTGCGTCTACATAGTAGTACGGTTAAAAAAAAATTTGTTTCGCCGCAAAATCAGGAACAAGAGAAGCAAAATATTAGCGTGCAAACTAACGTCTGCTAGCTTTTGTTTGATGCGATATCAGTGTAATAATGAGGTGCATTGTACCCGGTTGTTATAATACCCCCGTTAGAATTGTTTTCCACGCAATGCAACTTTGTGCCAGACATGGCTGGATGTAATCAGACACCCCAACATAACAGCCGAAGAAGTTCGCAAACGAGATCGGGGCTGAAGGATATGCAGCGACCACAATGAAGCCTATGACTACCAAGGCGACTGTCTGAAGCCTGGAGCTGTACACACCGTTTTCCCATCGTTGGTCGAACCCCTCGAGGTAGGTACTAAGCGGGCTGGCTAACGCGATCGCGTCTGTCTGTGATACATAGGATGTCTACGGTAACAGTTAGACAGCTTGCTGGCTGTTATAGGGTTACCTAACAATAATAGACAATATTATTGTCTGCAAGTTCGCCCATATCAGAAGTCGCGCATTGATATGCACCCTCGAGTTTTACTTCCTGCATTTGTAAAAACTTGTGAAATATGAACATAATGAAATAACTAATAAAAGAATCAAGGTCGACACATTCATTAGAAGGACAATATCAGTCATGAGAAGCAGGGTCGTGTGTTTACAATGAGTGTAATGTGGAGTTTGATGTTGAATGGGCTTCTATTGGATGGGGGGGGGGAAATATAAAACTGTCTGGGGTGCACACAAAAGCCTGGGTAGGTGTGAAAATGACCCCAGACAGTGCCTTGTGCAATGCAATATTAGGGGGAAAAACCTGAGATGGGGATCACTCAGACAGAAGCACTACATTGCCACAAAATGTGCAACATAACATTTGGGAATTAGAAAGCTACCGCAATGATGGAGAGCTCATCAGTATTAACTGCGCCAGATGATATTTTCGCAGCAGAGAAGAAATAGGAATAACAAAGAAGCCCTCTATCAACAGGAAGCGGCAAGCCGGCAGTAAAGCTGGAAAAGAAACGACTGCAGCTTCCACTTGATACCTTCTAGACCTTGTTGGGCAGTCGCAATCCTGGCCGCTGCTTTCATAGCAGAAGCTACCGATAGTTGTGATGAGGGCTTTGCAGCTGTGGCGGATTCATTTTAAAGTTGTAAAAACACATTTAAACACACTTTAAATCTACCAGTGTATATTAAATAAGTAACAACATATTGTAGGCTATATTCACACATGGCAAATTAAAATATATGAAGAAATTAAGATAATCCCCCAAGGTACACACACACATGTACACAACATGTTTGCTAAAATGCACTTCCCTTTTGTCTTTGAGCATTAGATTCTACTATGGTTCTAAATGTACAGTGTGTGCAACTTACGAATCCAAATTCAAAGTCAGTTGACTCATGAATTCAGAACTCTAGACGAGACCCATTGACTCATTGACAAGACTTTTGAGACCACAGTGCACATAATAAATTATGTACACTATGTACTACGTACTACGAAATTAAAACATTGACTCTCATACTCTCTTCCATCATATGGCATGATTACATTAATAAACAGAAAAACAGATACAACAAGATAAACAAAAAGCACATGAACAGAAATGTGACAGGACATTTCACAACAAGTGTAGTGCAGATGCTTTAAATTACATGTTAAAATAGAACACATTAATTATACATTTAAAAATGTCCCTGGCCAAAAACACACTGTTGTGGAAAATATGTTCCTACCCTTGATGTTGACGCTAGCTGAGGTCTTCTGCTCTCCACACACACAGCTGTAGTCTCCACTGTCTTCTGGCACCACGTTGCTGATCAGGAGTTCATTCACTGAGGCTCTCTGCTTCATCTGGTACTTTTCTCCAGACTTGAGGACCTTTGTTCCTTTCCTCCATTCCACAGGAACCCCAGCTTTAGAGAGCTCACAGTGTAGAGTAACACTGCTTTCTTCTTCAGCTTCTTGGCTTTCCAACTTCTGGGTGAAGACCGCTGGTTTGGCTGAGGAGTCAGGAGTCAGGTGTTGGTTAGAAATATATAAACAATGTAAAATACAGATCTATAGTCAATCACAAGCTGGTAGATACTATTGTAGGACACATGGAGATTGAATCAGAAACAATGACCGAAAGATATATATAATACTGAAACATGCAAAGCACAAACCAGGACAGGGGAGACAAACATCAAGTATAAAGTAAGGTTACATAAAGCATCATTAAGCATGCCTTTGAAGCACACATTGGAAATGAAACATGAATCAGTTAAAATTAATGAGCTAAGTGTGGTTTACAATATCACAGAAAATACTTTTTTTTTAACAAAAACAACGAAACACATGAACATTGTACAAACATATCATGACACAGATTGTCGCCCAGATGTGATTGAAGTAGCTGACATTTGGTTTTAAAACCTGACAATCCGGTGATTGTCAAACATTTGTAAAATAGCAAACATTTGTTTCCATCCGAAACTAAATTACTACATTATAACCTGCCCAATGAAGAACCCTTGAAACCATCCTCCTACCCTTGATGTTGATGCTAGCTGAGGTCTTCTGCTCTCCACACACACAGCTGTAGTCTCCACTGTCTTCTGGCACCACGTTGCTGATCAGGAGTTCA
>OOFB01005343.1:9103-20004 GCA_900323305.1 Trachyrincus murrayi
TGTCGTAAACCCCCCTGCTCTGTGGAACACCTGCCTGAGATATGTAATCATTAGCAGCCGTTTCACACCCAGGTTTATGTAACCCAACCTCAGACCATGACACTGCGTATACGCACGCACGCGCACACACACACACACACACACACACACACACACACACACACACACACACACACACACACACACACACACACACACACACACACACACACACACACACACACACACACACACACACACACACACACACACACACACACACACACACACACACACGTTGAGATAATATCCATTTATGTATTTCTCAACCCCCCACACGCACAGCTGACTTGGCACACAGAGTTTGGAGAGGAACCGGTGAATTCACAGCATAACGTTACCGCTGTTAGGGATTCCACTCCCACAGGGGTTGGTTATGCTAAAAATGTACATACTATTGTCACTGTCCATCAGAGATGAACAAGTGTCCTGCCTATGCTTAACTTAAAGCAGCAAAGATTCTCCCTCGTGCCCTTTAGGAACAAAACAAACAATTATTGTATACACTTGGCTGGCAAAGGATTTCATGGAAGGCTACGCAGCCAAAAACTGTACATCGTTTTCATTTATTTCTCACAATTACAACGCCCAGCCCTGCCCCTTTAATGGCGGTTAATTGTTATTGTAAAACCTGATTGACTGGGGCCTGCTTTGTAAATTGGTGGGGAGGATTGTTTGTGTTGGCCTCTGGGGCTTGGGAGTTCCTCGCCAATGTTTCTTAAGGTTTGGCACCCATGATTTGCTTCTCTGGGCTTTATTGTGCCCATGGTAATTAAAACACGTTCATTTCAAATGTTTCAGGGGCTGGAGGGGTTTTTGTTATAGCCAGAGGTCAATGGTTGAAATTCATAACAAAAACAAAAACTTTGACTAGATATTATGAGGTTTGATTATGAAACAGGCCCACAGAATATAGTTGATGTGAAAAGATTGTGAACAGCTTGAGGTTGTGATCAAAGTTTCCATGGTGCTGGGAAGGTCATGTAACAGGCCCACATGTCATTCCTTGAGAAGTCAACAAGATACATCCCCTGTGGCAAGCACAAATGTGTACCCCCCCCCCGAGAATAACCAGAAGTCACTTTAAATAAACAATGATATATTGAAAAATGTGAGTCATGAAGTTCAGCCTAATGAAAAAAAAGACATCCAATTCTTGTAATAACATAACAGACAAACGTAACGTAAAATAACGTAAAAAGGTGAAGAAGAATATCAGAAGTGAAGGAGTGAGAGGGTGACGATGTGCACATTTACTGTAACTGTAAAAAAAAAAGGTTTATGCTGGAGAGTAGAGAGAATGCTGGTGGCCATGATTGATCTGGCAGTGCACCAAGTTACATTGGGAGATGTAGTCTGTGAGAGCGAGAGCATGGGGAAAAGGACTCATGGACTAAACTCTAAACCCTAACCATAGAAGGATGTATTAAAAACCACAAGCTATCAAACCAAACCCCAGGCCTTGAACGCAGAGCAATAAACTCTCCCATCGAAAATGAAGGCCAGCATGCGCAAAAGATGGCGAGAACTTTATTGAGAGATCACAGGCGTGTAGTTTAAACAAAAGGGGTGCTGTAATTATGTTTTCTTGTGTTTCTAAAGTTGGTCTTGCAGGTGAGCCTGGACGACACGAGGTGAACAGTATCTTATGAGATCCCCTGGAAGCTGCAATATGTAGTCATTAAAGAAGGCCCAGGTCGAATGAGTGAGAAAGGGGTAATCCTACAGGTCAGGCTGGTCTGTGTAGGCCGTGTGTATTTGTAGCTGCGCTGACATCATCTTCTGGTTCCTTCATTAGGTTGAACAGCCCCAGAATCCAAATATGATTTATCATTACATAATGCCCGTATTGTTCCAATAAACCTTTGCCAAGCATAAACAGCGCAGTGGCTGATTGTCCAGAGTACCCATGGATCGTCGTCATGACGTTACATCATTTCAGTAGAAATATATGCATATTTCATGGTGAGGGGCTGGTTTTGGGGAGTTGACTGATTGGTCTGCTTTAGTCAACATAGTGCAAGAAATAGAATAATCCCTGTTTTTCCAAAGGTGTGAACGGAAATAACGGAAGTAAAAAACACATGAGTCAGATTGCAAGTCAATGAGCCAACATTTGAAACAGCTTTGTGAGTCTACTTTTTAACTAAAAGATCAATGCACCACAGGCTGAAACAAAGAGGATGCTACCCTACTGATAACTATATTTCTACTATATATTTTTTTTTATTAACTTGATAGGGCTAGCCAATGAAAATAAAAACATTTTCATTGAGTTTCCCGTCCAACTTCTAGAACTAAAAGGAAACAGTTGGTGACTGAGTTCAGTCACGTACAAAGTGTTTGAGGTTCAACAAATAAAAAATATCTGATGAATGAAAAAATATTAGTTTTTAGTTTAGTTTTACTTTCCCATATGTATACAGTGTATATATAGCCAAATATTGTCTATATATGCAGGTCAATGTAACTGCAGGGATGCAAACAGGTAAGGGGTAAAAAAGGTGAGAACATTGCGTGGATAGAGAAAACCTGCGACAACTAGGGGGGTCCGGGACCTTTGAAAAAGTATTCGCTTTACATGCTCATTTCTAGTTACTTTTAAGTATATTTGCATCTGCCTGAAAACTAATTCTAACAGCCATTATGGGGTAAAACAACCCTATTAGGATCGCAAAAAATTTTTTGTTAGCAATGTTTTTTTTTCGTATTTGCTTCACTGACTCCTGTCAATTAGAGTAGCATTGTGCCTCCTCCTCAAAATCCCTCATTTTGAAACTAACTAAACTAACTAACTTAATTGTCTGTCAAGGCATTTAGTTTAGAGGTCCATATATATCAATAAATATGATATCCACGATTATTATTATTTCTAAAGGAGTCATTTACAGTCTTGTACAGGCTATTTTAACCATGGTAAATGTAGTAGGCCTACTATAGTGCAAACATTGGTTGGGAGTGGGGTCCTTCATCCTTATCACTAAACATAGTATTAATTGTATTATTTATTTGTATGTTGGTCTAATATTTAATTCTCCCCTCTGTCCCACAATAGTCATCTCTAATTTAAAATACATTTTGCTATTTTAAGAAATATTACTAACTTTAATCATATTGGGAGGAATATTAGTATTATGGCATCCAATCCAAAGCTATATGACGCTACATACCTTGCCTGTTAATGTAGGAACTACCCGTTATTTTCAGGCTCTTCGTTCTTGCTAGGCTTGAGGTACAAGGTTAACTAATAAATCTAATCAAATAATAATAAACTCGAAACATTTATAGATATTTTGCTATTGGAAAACTCTTTGTAAACTCTCTGTTGTTGGTGTGTTTAGAACAACTAAGTGGCCAGAAGAAAACGTAGGTATTTGTACGTTTCTATAAACCACGGATAAGGTTAACGTTTCTGGTCCAAAAATATGTTGTATATCAACATTTCTAGATATGTGTATATCAACGTTATAGTGTGTTTTAACCGCTCGTGGTGCTTTTGAGGCATGTGTTTTGAGGGAATATAATGTGGGTACGCTATAATAACCATTTTCTGGTTATAACCTAAATTACATATTTTATTATACACATATTTCAAACATGTGGAACAATGAGCTACATCCCCCAGCTCTCATATACTGTATATGTACTTGTTTACGGTCTATGGCACCCGCTTCCAACATTATCACTCGACTGAATGGACGTTAGCAGTGGTTATCAGCCCCATAGCTATGAACCTGAACAAGTACAGTAGGTTCAGAGGGCCGTTATCATCGATTTGTATGGTTGATCACTGATACCAATACGAGGGGAGTCCAGATCCAGTACGTAAGAGAAACCCATGTCTGTGCTGCTTGGGCAGAACCCTGGCATCATGGTCAAGTGTCCCTGACCCCTAAGTCACCTACTAATTGCATCACTTCCTGGAGGGCTTGAGCCTCCAAATTGATAGTTTTAGTACTTTAATGCCCTGATTCATATAAAAGACACCAGACATCTCTATCTTACTCCCAAGTCATTCTAGGCGACTATAAATAGTGTTTTTTTGTATCTTCTGATGACCTCTCAGTGAGGGATTGCATCACTTCCTGTAGGGCTAGAGCCACCCAATTCTTAATCTTGTATGTCCTCGAGGCCCTCTTTCACATAAACGAGACACCAGGTCTCTAGCTCGCTCCCAAGTTGAATATACGTAAAGTTGATATACACGTATCTAGAAATGTTGATATAAAACTTATTTTTTGTTCAGAAACGTTTACATTCAACGTATCCGTGGTTTTCAGAAATGTACAAATACCTACGTTTTCTTCTGGCGACTGGGTTGGTTCAGCCTATCAGGATTAGATGGATTCATCAGGAATCTCTGCCTAGCAACTCAAACCTTTGTTTTTATTGGATTGGGATTGAATAGATTGCAGAGCAGCAGAACAACACTACAGTGAACACGCCTACCCACAGATGACTTTTGAGAACTAACTAACCCTAACCCAAAAAAAAACGGCGAATTTCGCCAAAAGGTGGGGAGTTTGCATCTCTGAACTGTCTGGCCCCTGTAGGTCTTGCTTCTTCCCTGCCATGCAAAATGTGTAAAATAAAGTTTTTTATGTGGTGTTGTATGTTGTTCACTGTATGTTTTATTGTATTTGATTTAGACTAGGACTTACATCGTCATCAGAGGAAGGGGCCCGGAGTGTGACGGGGACTACAGTCTGAGCAGGCACGACGGGGGCTGGCCTCTCCTGGCCCAGTGTGGGCAAGGTGACCACATGACCAGGGAGGGCCTGGGTCGTCTGGATCTGCAGCACTTGGCCCGGCTGTGGCAGCACCACGCGATGTCCTGAGAAGAACATACAGCAAACAAAGCACTCAGATTACAGATGGCTGCTACTGCTCTGCATAAACACGTAGCTCTGGTGTGTGTGTATGTTTAAAATGCATCCCACATTTGTGGCTTTTATCCCAAACAACCAAGTCATCATTTTGGAGCTGCTTTTATCCGAAGCGGCTTCCAGTACATTTTAGTCATTAAGGAGCAGGTAGGGATTAGGGCATCTTGCTTAAAAGTTACTATGTGTAAGAATCAGAAATTCCTTCTCATTACTGGCCCCTTTGGCCGGTAAATGTACTGCAGCCTGCTTGAGCTTGTGCATTCAGAACACTGGAGTGCGATCTCCATGGGTTGAGACAATAGCAATCATAAACCAATGTTAGTTATAATCATAAAAAAATGTATAAATTACAAAGTTCTGAAAGAACAGACATTTTTGCCATTTTCCGTACTTAGACATCACTTCCTTCCCTTTTCCTGGCAAAACCGGCAAATATAATAGAATTCAGCCCACAGGCTGTTCTACGCAATGGAGAGAGTCGGGGAAAGTCTAATTTTTTAAGTAAAATTACAACCTGTTCATATAAAGCGATTTATGAATGTAAAAATCCTATACGTAGTCCCTTTAACGATGCCTACGAAAACCCCTAGAGTGTCTGGCTCTTGAAGCAGCATGTCCTCTGCAGATGGTACAGAGCATCTTCTCCAATCCCCTTGCCTCTTGTGACCTACATAAACCAGTTTTACAGTTTGACTCCCTGTGCTCAAGGTGCAGGTGGAGAAATGTTTACTGTGATGTGCCCTTACACACACGCATACGCATACGCACACACACACACACACACACACACACACACACACACACACACACACACACACACACACACACACACACACACACACACACACACACACACCGAAGTTGTGTTTCTCATTTCAGTATATGAGCCTAGGATATATGTGTGTTTCACACAGAAGACGGCAACGACCAAAACCATGCCTAGAGAACAATGTGGGTCACATTGGTGATTCTAGCCACCAGCCGTTTCCTAGCATAACATGGTCTTCCTTTAAGTACCTCCAGCGAGCCGGTGCCAGGAACCATCCTTCATTATCAGCCCCATCAGGCTTCACTTTTAATACCAAACAACCTGCCAACGCTAATGGTGTGGAGACGTTGGTCAGAGGCCAACGTCTCCACAGGTGTGTGTGTGCGTGCGTGCGTGCGTGCGTACATGCGTGTGTTATATTAAGCCTTCTATAAGTAGAGTAGAGTCTGGGGTGTTGTTACACACAAAACAATGAAAAAGTTAATCAACAGCAACTAGCAGAACAGACAAACAGACAGACAAAACAGTCTAAAGTGTGGCACTGAGCAAAGCGATATACAAGCCAGAGACAGAAAATGAACCACTAGGAAAACACGGTTTTGTATTGGGATGTGTGTACGTGGGTGCCCAGAGCAAACTATGTTACCAGTTTACAATGTTTCACACCCCTCCCAAAACACCCCTCTCATCTGCCATTGATCCAAATCTCTCAGTGTGTCCAGACCTGGTGTCTTGTATCCAGATGTATCCAGATCGCGTCTGGAGAGATTGCAGTTATACCTGCCATTCATGTGATCAGATCCATTTGGAACACAACACTTGATTGGCTTGATTTCCATAGCGCTGCTGGTATACAAAAAAACTAAAACATCTTGGCAACCATTTTGGCTCACAACAAGCAGGCTTTCTAGCTCCAGATGTGGTTTAGTTGTGCTGTTGAGTAGACTTCTACTCCACCTAAAAATGTGGTTTCTCAATTTCCCGCATTATACAAACACACATTATGTTATTATTGTTGAATGCGTTGAGTGGAACGGAGTAGTGGTGGGTCTCCATGGTCACACGTCAATGCTACACTGTGATGATGTGGTAATTTGCTTATTTAATTCTCATCAAATCCTCAGTGTTGCTGGAGCATTGTTGTGACTGAGCTAGGGATGTGCACAATTGTTTTTTTTCATCGAGTCGAATAATCGGTGGGTGGTATGAGCGAATTATCGATTATTCTGATTCGCCGACAGGGCCAGAAATGAACACCTTGCAGGTACCGAATGCGATAGAAATGTTCCTATTGGTGGGGCAAAATCTCTGCGGCTGCATTCTACCCTACACATTGGAGGTGCCAAACAGCGAACAATCGTAGGCTATATTGTTGCTGCAGTCAATATTATCCATTAATTGGCCTTACATTTTCGTGATCTGAAAAGGTGGAAGCATTTCGTTCTCCGACCGTCAGAGGGCATGTCATGTCCTCCTCTCGTCTCCCTCACGCATTCAATTACTTTTCATTTGTCACCACCAGTTTGAGTTGTTTCGTTAAGCCCAAAGCATATATTCCCTCATATTTGCAGTGCGACACAAACAAGAACTATAATCATATCGTTTTAACGGCGCAACGCACACAGATCGCGAATGTAACGTGGCCGTATTTTCAAATATTTATCTATTTTGGAGGGGGAGATTCAAAAACCTTTTGTGTCTGTCCCTACATAGACGTGTGCTTTGGGTTTAATATTTATTTAAGGCTTTGGCTATTCAATATGATTTGAAGCAGCATTCCACTGTTAATATAGTTACACAGTTCAGCCAAGTAAGACTCAATTAGCGTAAAACTTCAACTATAAGCCCGGGCTTCTATTTGCTTCGATCATTATCAACACCAAACCTGTATTTGGGACAGGTTTCTACTATTTTAGACACAGTGAAAAAATACCATAGATAACTATGTTTAAGATCATAGAAGACATACTAACACATTTTAAAAAATTACTTAGTATGCAAAGAAAACCAAAAGTTGTTGACCCAAAAATTTTAAATAGATTCTTGCTGCCATGAACGAATAATCAAATAATCGCGTATTCTGACCCACCCCTAGACTGAGCTGGTATATTTAGTATCTATATTTGTGGTATACCGTCAAGATCGGAGAGAGTAAATTATAACACAAGTTATAACTTATCCTACCCTGGTCTGAAATAAAAACAAACAAATATGTAGACAAGTAATTAATATATTTTCTCATCAATGATTAATGTGGAAGGAAATAACGAGTGTTTAGAGGAAATAATGCAATGTTATGTTCATCTAATAATAAGCTAGAATATCATCATGTTCTTTCTGCCATATAGTAATAGAGAACATAGAAACTTCAATTTGATTCAATTTTCAGTCTACCCTAACCCTACAAAAATATATGGGTGTAGTGCTATCTTCTGGCGAAGACTAAATAAATCGATCTATTATGGTTATTAAAGTAAAATAAAGACATTTTAAAATTCAACAAGGTCAGCATTCTAAATGAAAACATCCATCTTTGAACCAGGTAAATCTTTCCATTGACCTTGACTGCCTAACATAGCAGTGTGGTCTGATGCAATGAGGTGTGGGTAGGATGCAATGAGTGACGCAGTGCACACTCTGACCTGTTAGGGGCGCTGGTTGGATGTTTACTGGTGCTGGTTTGACAACGGGCAGCAGAGTGGTCTGTAGGGGCTGGATGATAATGGTGTTGGCCTGAAGGGGCGCTGTTGCATGAGCCAGGTTGAGAGCTGTGATCAAGGGCTTGGGCTGGATAGAGACCTTGGGGCTCAGCTGGATGGGTCTTTTAACCGGCTGAGCTGGTTTGGCTGTGAGAAAGGTAGCAAAATAAATAAGGAGGCATCATATTTTGGGAAAGGGCATAGACGGAATAGGAGCCAACATGTACACATTTGCATTTTGTTCGTTTGAATGCAAGGCCAAACTTGCAGCGTTGAGTGTGACGGTTATTCAAATGAGTCAAAGAAGTGAGTCATGCATGGAGTATCTTTCTTTTTCTGATAAATAACACACACGGGTTGTTGTCAGTAGAATTACATTATTAATTTGTGTTGACTACATTGCTGTTCATTTTGCTGTCATCTTAAACCAATTTGAATTTACATCAATGTATTTCCTTAGCAGCAGACAAAAAGACGGCCAAAAGAGTGCCAATATACAATAATAATGCATTGGCCATTTTTCCCTCATGTTACCTCGTGGTGCCAGGCTGGTCCTCTTTGGAGCTCTCTTGGCTGGTGGTGGGGCCTCATAGAAGCCACTGGAGTCAGAGCAGACGGAGATGGGAGAGGGCTGGGACTGGGGAGACAGCGCCTCCTCCTGGACACGGAGCAGAATACAGACCAAGGTTAGCTGAGGTTACATTTTCAGCTACATGATCACCACAGAAAAAAGAACCCATCGTAGCATATTCTGTACTTGTGATGTGGATGTGTGGATGAATTATATAGTTTAACTTGCTTATATAACCATGAGACTCAGAATAGTGCCATTCTATAATGCTGCACAGTTTTGTAACGTTGAGAGTATGACTACTGTTTGATGGTGGCATCTTCCTGACAAATTTAGCACATGGTTAATATGTCAGCGACAACCGTTTCAGTTATTATTTGCTGTATTTTAATGGTTTAATTCTCACCTGCATAAAGTTGGGGACAAAAGAAGGGTAATAATGGTATTATAAGATATTTTAGGAAACACTATTGAGAGGGCATTATATAGAAAAGAGAGGTTCAACCTTATTGTTTGTGTAGTATATGAAACAAACAACTGTCTGGTCAATTATGCTAATGCTGGTGAGGTTGTCAGCACCTATTTTTTAAGGGAGTGGGTAGAGCATTAAACAGACAGACAGTGAATAATTAGTTTGACAAGGTGTTTAAGGCCTTTGTTAATAAGCATCTCAGGTGTGTGTGAGTGTTTATGTGAGGCTGTGCATATCTCAAGGCACAACGCCAGTGAATTAGTTAGAATTTTCCGGCACCATCTGGAGCAAGCCCTTGTTGACTGTGTGCCAAAACTGGCACATACAAATAAAGTCGTCGTCGAGCAATTTTCAAAACAAAGAACAAAAGAAAACAACACAATTTAACCAACCATATACCAGTTGCGGAATGAATTCAAATACTCAATATACAATACGTATGTAAATTGGAAGGATAAAAGCACGGTGGAGACGGTGACTTACGGATAAGGAACAAGGAGACAGGGCTTCCACTGAGGCGGGAGAGGGGACGGAGCTCAGGGTGTAGGCGGGCGACAGAGAGTTCACACTCACCTCACCATCTGGATGCACAAGGACACAAAGAAACGCACGTGAAGGGACTAGCAAGCTGGTGAGGAAACTGACCCCAGGGTAGCTCAACTTTATCGAGCCATTCTGCTGGGGAGACTTCAAAAGTGACATTGAAAGACAAACAACTACATAATGTAAAGCTTGTATATAGATGGTGCTCTAACTAAATGATAATAAGCATATACAATAAATCTCAGCCAAAACAACTGAGTAGGAGCTCTGAGGTTTCAGCATCTTCCGTAGGTGAAATATTATTGCATATAACAGAGTGAAGGCTCTATTGCTGGACTAAAGTACATGCAAATGTATTCCATAAACTGCTATTGCAGTTGCACTGATTGCATTGTTTACATGTGCATGCAAACAAGGAGACAGAAATTTCATGTCATATTATTTAATAATAATGAATGCTTGGGTGTGCTAATCAATTAGATGTTATGTTAAACAGCACATAGTTGAGGAAAGAAAAAAAATCATATTTCAAGATAAATCCTCAATATCTCCAATAGATTTTCACAGGACTTGTTAAAAGGACTAAAGGACTTCTCCATCAGTCAAGCGGAAAGCAGATGTAAGCAGATCATGACCATATGTAAATGTACCTGTGCAGGTGCGGCCCACCCCTGCTATATTCCAGGGAGTCAGGTCAAGGTCAATATCAAAGTCCAAGTCCAAGCCAGGAGCCTCTGCGTCCTATGTAAACACACACAAATATATTCAAAAGAGGACCCCAAACAAAGCAAGCGAAGGAGTCATAACAAAGTCATAACAAAGCCACCCCCCCCCCCCCCCCCCCCCCCCCCCCCCCCCCCCCCCCCCCCCCCCCCCCCCCCCCCCCCCCCCCCCCCCCCCCCCCCCCCCCCCCCCCCCCACC
>OOFB01005343.1:26578-39085 GCA_900323305.1 Trachyrincus murrayi
GAGGGTGAGGTCGAGGCGAGGGAGTGATGGGAAAGGGTTGGGTGTGTGTGTGTGTGTGTGTGTGTGTGTCTGTGTAGCGGCGCCCATATATGTACACTGATGTTTACAAAGAAGCAATTTTGAACATCAAAAACATTCCTTTAAATAGTTGGGCATAGCTTTTAGAACACATACCCAGACACAATTTCAATGGGTTGGGGGACAATTTTTTTCTCCATAAAAATGCTTGTCTCCCAGGGTAAATGGAGAGAGACATCTGGATGGTAAAGCGAAGTAACGTAGACAAGGGTATATGGACAGAATGTGCATGCGCAACTGAGGATGCCCCTTGGGCTAAATTGGCTTCCTGTCTCTGCCTCTTGTCTATTACAACACACACACACACACACACACACACACACACACACACACACACACACACACACACACACACACACACACACACAACTATATCATTAGGCCCACTTGGACAGAATCAGTGTCAAAAGAAGAATTGTGCAGAGTTACCTTTGTGTTGTGTGGCAGAGTTCTTGTGAAAACGTGTTGTTCAAGCGTCTATCGCTAAACAAACACCACGGTTGAAAGAGGACTCCCGAAAGGAAAAAAAAGAACATCCATGTTTTTTTGAGTATGTACAACCTACAACGGACACTTAAACCGTGCTTTGTTATGCAGCACTACCCAGGGACCAGACAGAACATATCTCGCCTGCTGAAGTTCAAGGTTACTGGGATGCAGATAATCATTTCAAAAATCAGTTTGCTCCCAGAGGGATCTTGTCATGTGGTTCATGTCTCACAGTAGCAGCAGCCAGGCAAAGCTGTGTGAAGTCAACAGCATAGAAATCTCAATCTGTCTGTTGATCTGTTGTGGATAACTTCCACACACAGTCCTCACCCGCACACACACACAGTTACACTCTTTCCATAACCCGCTCTGCTTCTCCAATTCATCACAAATATCAGCAGGTTGTGGATAGAGGCTGGCATCGGTTGTTTCAGCACAGTCAGCGGTTTCCTCTCCTCTCTCACTGCATTTCTGCATTTTTTTTGTATTGTCTGCGATCGTCTGTAGACTTTCTGGCAATCACAGGGCTGCTGCTTTTTTAGAAAGAAGGAAGGTGAGAGAAGTTTGAGAGGAAACGATCATACTTACTGAACAGATCTGTGAAGTGTGGACACCAGAGCGAGGCATAGAACAACGTTAAAGCAGTGAGTGAGGCTTCGGCTGTGACTTTGCACTTGAAACTACTTTGAGACAGTTGTGTTTGTTTGTTGTCAAACTACAGAGGAAGGGGAATGGAAGCACACAAACCATGTTGTCATGTTGCATGCTGCAGCACGTGAAATGCGACACCTCCATACAGTAATGGGAACGTGATTGCTGTGTTTACATTTCCTTGTAACCTTAAGTAGCTGAATCTCACAACAGGGAGATTATATGGATGGTGTGTATGGGGGTGCAATGCTTGCCAATCCTCTTTCAACTATATCCTATCACTCTCTCCTTCTCTCCTTCTCTCTCCTCTCCCTCTCTCTCCCTCTCTCCCTCTGCCCTCATCCACCCAGGTGTCACTCAAATAGTTGTGACTTTCATTCCTCCCATGTAATGTGCAGTCTCATCGCAAGTGAAATGTTGCCACGATCACGTCATGTGACTTGAAGAATGTGGTCGGGAGTATTTGCCTATATGCTACAGTCAATATAGAACCTGCTCCCCAACGGTCTCTTATGAGTCGCTCACACTGGAGTACATTCCCCACCCACTCTTGTGGTTAAGTCAGCCACTCAGGTTAGAAGGTGTGGCACTGGATTGGTATTTGCTGAAGGATTTCTATTGCTGTCGACCGGCGGTGTGTTTCAACGCTCACCGAATTTATTAGTGTGGGCGCTTCACACAATAGACCACTTTGATGCAGTAGATGTGTGTGTGTGTGTGTGTATGTGTCTGTGTGTTCACGGCTTGTTTACTTCAAAGGGTACGTGTGTGTGTGTGTGTGCATATTGGGGTGTAAGTATGTGCTGGTGTCTGTTTGTCTGTGCATGCATGCACTAATTGTGAGAAGGGGGGGGCATAAGTAGGCCATTCTCTGGGCTAATTGTCAGTAATTAGTCATTAGTGATGAAGGTCAAAGTCTTGATTTAATTCCAGCTTTAATCAAGCAGGGAACCTAGGAAGGCCCAAGGGCTGCACGAGTGTTTGGGCAAGAGATGCTTGCTTGGCTAACTACCCAATAATAACACACATCTCAAACACTTTGACATTACATTTCAACAACACACCAGTTGACACCTCCACTTTTTAATGTGAACCAGGATTTCTTTTCATGGAGATCATCCCTGAGACTGCCCTTACATTCCAGTCAGCACCTCTCTCTTCCACACTGCCACCAGGCATTTCTTTTCTCTTACTCGTATGAAGAATGTTTGAAAATGGGGATGCACCAATCTGATATTGTGTCAGTATTGGCTCTGATATTGACCAAAACCACATGGATCGGATATTGGAAATAATAGGATGTTGTAATCTGATACCATCCACTGAGAATGACCCCTTCTGAAATGCTATGTGGAAACACAGCATGTAACGCTTGTAGCCTATGCACACCGTGCAAACAAAAAGAATAAATGAAAAAGTGGCGTCCTTAGCTTGAGTGATATAAAACATAGGCATATATGAACTCATCACATTTCCGGTAGAGCACAAAATGCAGGGTATTAATGATCATAGATTAGATAGACATAATGAGTGGAACCAAGCAGTATAACCACTATATAAGTGCAATTCATTGGGTACTGGGTATTTGACAAAACGTGCACCAATACATCACACCCTAACAAAAAATGTGCTGAAGAAGAAACTAATTCAACAGACAGAAAGGATTTACTTCTCCTCTTAGAACACACTTTCAGTGCAGAGTTTTATTTTATATATTCAGTGTATGTAACGATTTGCCTCGTTTACATAATTATTTCAAATAGAAAAAAGAAGGAGTGAGCGCTCAGCACCAGAGGTGGTCTTTAACACCCAGGCATCATCACGATGATGCGGTTGTTCTGCGTTGAACGTAACCGCTGGGCCAGGTGGAAGTGGTCAAACGGCAGCAGCAGGTATCAGCCGAGTTCATTAGGTCTCACTAAATATACTCCTTCCACTAGATCAGTGATTCTCAACTGGTGGGTCGCGAGGGCTTTTTGAATGGCTCGCAGAGCATATACCAAACCATAATCTTTAGAAAGAAGACCATGAATTAACTAATGTTTCAATGTTAATTCATGTTAAATGGCTTCCTATTTCATTGAGTTTAGCCCCAATTGTTTCAGCTTTTTGTTCACTCAATGTTTTTAACAGTACATGAACGCATTGTTGATTGTACTGTAATATTGGTAAATACAGTTTTTTTTTGGGTTGTGACTTAATGACTAATGACACATGTGGGTCCTGAGGCTAGACCAGCACTATAACATGCTGTAAGAATCACCATCGCCTGGTCTGGGACCACACACGGTTGTAATGTTATTTTGATTGACACACAGGCAAATAATGATGTACCCCCACTTACACAGCGATGTACTTCCCTTTTTTTTGCTGGATGTATATATAGTACTGAACTTGCATTTGTCTCCTGCTAACCTCCAGTAGTGGATTCTTCTGAAAGGCAACTATGCAATAAGAGCATATTTCCTTTCCTCTTTTCCAATTACACATTGGGAATCGGGAATGATGTGTACACAGATAGTCTTGTATGTTCATAAAAGCGATGAATATAGGGTTAACCCAAAAGCTTATTTGGTACAGATACAGTACATGGCTAAGCCTGTGGTATTTCTATGAATGCTAATTATGGCTCTCAGGGTTAATTTGATATGTTTTATGTGGGCCATGACGTACTTTTATCTTGCTGCGTGGATTCGAGGAGGTCTGTATTAAATTAGTTTCCCTCGCTGGGATTTGCGGGATCTGAAAAAGTACAACATTTCTCTATCGACGTCCATCCGGTCCATCTCACTCGCTGTTTGGGAGAGAGTTTCCTGGCAGTGAGGGCCTGGGCAGCGTATAGACATACGATACGGCTGTCTGCAGGTGCACAGCACAAGCACACAATATTTGATCGTTCTATGAGCAGAATACGTGTGAACGAGCACTTATTCCTGTTCAAGCTTCTGTACAGCACTTGACGCAAATGTTTTCTGAAATCTGCAAATTGTACTTTACATTAGAAGTGGTTTTAAATATCTGAACATTTCTGTCAATTTTGACTGACGATCTGGTTTTGAGAAGGAGATATCACTGCCACTCAGTGGTGATTCTAGACCATTTCTAGGCTGGGGCCACATGCAATTTTATGGGTACCAAATATATTAAGCACAACTGTTACATACCATATTTATTTTCTGGTTCCACATTTGGAACCGCCTTACGCCTTAAGAAAATATTCGCCACAGTTAGGGAGACCAGAGGGGGGTCCAGGCTTAATATTATGGGGGCACTGGCCCCTCCTTGCCCCCCCTTAGAACTGCCATTGCTGACACTTACTAACTTAACATGTCGGTTCTGAAAAAAAAGTGTCACTAGACGACAATACGGTCATAATGGCGCTTTATGAATGACGATGTTCGTCTGGGTGTTCTCTCCTTCTTTTGTCTTTGGCTTTGGTTCACTTGACTATTCCAGGACATTTAAATAGGTAATATCTGTCTTCCTGGAATGTTATAGTTGTGAAGCCAACACACACACATGCAATCACACAAACATAAAGTGACAAGGTGTTTGGCAATGGTTTTGGCTTTCGGGCACATAATGACACATCATGTTCATTGTGGCATTACGGGACTAACATTAACGCATTAACCAATTAATTCAATGCAACTCATTGACAGATGTTGAACCAGATTTTTTATCACTTTTCACTAATCACTTTGCAGCCAAAATGTGTGTTATTGTACGCATTAGGGTAATAATATATGTGGCTACCCAGTCGAGGAACAACGAAGCTCTTGACACATGCGTGAAGATTTGTGTTGGTGTCGGAGGGACCAAATACTCCGTCCGGACCGCACACACACTCCTTGATGCCCCTCATCCACCCCCCCCCCACACACAGATACCTTTCCAAAGAGAAGGTGGGGGGGGGGGGTGGGGGGGGTGTAAGAGATGAGGGATCAAGGAGTTCTGGGTGTGTGTGTGTGTGTGTGGGCGCGGGGGGGATTGTTGAACTTGTTGGTGAAGCAGAGCTGTGTGTGTTTGTGTGGTGTGTGGAGTATGTGTGTGCGTGCATGGCTGTGCGTGCGCCTCCGGTCAGGCAACAAGCGGTTTCTGTGGGATTGATGGCCGGGGAGGAGGATAATCTGGGGGTAATCCCATAAACAACACGGGCAGACTCCACCTCTCTCTCTGTCTCTCTCTCTCTCTCTCTCTCTCTCTCCCTATGCTGGGTCCTCCTCCTCTGTCACTGCTGTGTCCTCCTTCTCCACCTCCTCCTTCAGAGGGGAGGGAGCACGCCTGACAGCGGGCCAAGCAGGCAGGAGTCTAGCGGGCTAGGTGAGTGACTGACTCCTCCAGGCATGTGGCATCCCATGGCACCCCCAGCCACCCTGGGGTGTACCGGGAGAGAGGCGAGTTATGGTCACTGTGAGTATTCCACAGAGTGTTATGTGTGTGTGTCACTGTGTGTGTGTGTGTGTGTGTGTATGTGTAAAAAAGTTTATTTCCATCCACACTGGCACTTTTCACCAGTATTTGTGTGACATATTGCGTGTACATCTCGTGACCTCATCGACCGAGGTCTAGATCACGTCGCAAATATGCATCAACGTTTTTCAGAAATACGCTTTTTGCCCGTTGTCCATATAGCAGCGCCAGACAGACTTTTTGGGATGAAAACAATGGCTTGTTTGGGTGTGATTGGTTTTCTATCAGGCTGTGTTTTATACTCGCTCTCTCTCTCGCTCTCTCGCTCTCTACCTATTTCTCTCTCTCTCTCTCTCTCTCTCTCTCTCTCTCTCTCTCTCTCTATCTATCTATCTATCTATCTATCCATCCATCTGTCCATCTCCATCTCATTCTGTTTGTGTCTGTCACTCTGCATCTCTCTCATCTGTCTTCTTCTCTCTCCGTGTTGTTTTTCTCCTTCCTGTGTTTGGAGAACTGGAGGAGGTGTTGATGTGAGCCCACCACACGCACACTTCACTGCCCACTACCTGTGTGTGTAATGTATAGTGTGTAATGTGTAGTGTGTAGTGAAACATACGCTTTCTCCCGTGTTCTTGAGTGACTCACGGTTTGTACATTAGCGACTAATTGTTGTTTTTTCTCTTCTTTCTCCATCTTTTCCTTTACATACAAACGTGTTTTTGTTCTTTGCGTCAGCAGTGATCATTACCATAATCATAGGCCATTATTGTGTACATCCATTCACCTCTCCAGGAAATGAACACCTAGGTATATCAAGGTCCACAACACATAGTAGTGGTCTGAATTTTCACACTGTGATCAGGTCTAGTGAGTTTGTAATTTGTAACTCGTTATCCAGCGATGTCTTGATAAACTAGGTCTCCTCAGACTGATGAATTTAATTACATTTGTATTACTAGTATATTTCTATTCAACCCAACCTGGAGTCTGTGTGATTTCATTGTGATTTTATTGGCAGAGTGGGTCAGGTTGTCCTAGCTGCACTGTACGGGTCAGCAGCCCCTGATTACATGCACACATGCAATGTTCGTGTGTGTGTGTGTGTGTGTGTGTAAACAGAACAGAATAGGCAGGCATGCACACACACACACACACACACACACACACACATGCATTCAAACACTCCCACGTGTCATCACAGTCCCACCCCCTTCCTAGATACCTGGAAGAGTAACAGACCTCAAGGAACTAAAGGGGATTACCTCAGCAGACACTGGCTGGAGGGGGGTTGGTTTGCTTAGGCCCATCCCCCCCCCCCCCCTGCTGTTTGTTTGTTTTGCCAGAATTGCTTAGTAAGCCTGTTCTGTGTGAGTGCAGTTGCCTAGTTGGGTTTGAAAGTTGAGTTTAAATTGTATCTTTTAGAATGTGTGAACTTGGCCTGCTTTACGGGCCCCTGCCAGCGCCCTCTGACTTTGTTGGAAATCCTCTATTTATAATTTGTTGAGATTTTCTGCCTTATATTGTTTTCCTTGGGACTAAATCATCATCTGTCGATATGCTGACTCAATGTGATGTATGAGCATCACACAGATGCAACACACACAGGAGAAAGGGAAGAGTTACACATCGAGAAGGAGAGAGAGAGAAATAGAGAGAGAGAAATAGAGAGAGAAATAGAGAGCGAAATAGAGAAAGAGCGGGCAGAGAACAGGAAAGAAGAGGAGATAGGCCCTAGGGACTGAGTAAGCAGAGAGTTGACCTCTCCCAGTAGAAGGGTCTGGGTTTACTACAGGACACAGTTTAGGGCCAACGAGGTTCATTCTGGGTTCCTTTTTGCCATTATATCCCCCTATTTACATTTTGTTCACAGAAAATGTAACAAAAACACATTTCTGTAGATGTCCGTGACGATGTTCTTATGGAACAATATCTGAGTATATATTTTTTAAAAGGCTCTATGGACTAATTGTTCTTGTATTATTTTGGCTTATATTCTCCCATCTCAGGGGAAACCTGAGACAACACAGGGTCTCTCCATGCTGTCTGTATCCAGAGAAACCAGACTGAATGCTTAGCGGAATCACTTCAAAAGCAGAGCAGGAATGCTGTGTTACAGTGAGACAAATCCCCCCCCCACACACACACACCTCCCCCCTTCATTTCCCATCCCATCCATCCATCCGTCCCCACGTCCGTCCACCCTCCCTCCATTCCTGGATCCATCTCTCCCAGGCTCCTCCTCCCCCTCCCCCCCCGCACAGTCGCTCTGCCTCCCACCTTCTTGACAGCTGGCCTGGCGAGCTGCGGATACCCGAGGATAAGAGGATTTAGTGACACAATTGATCAGACATCAACCTCATTTAGCAGAGAAATGAATGTTTTGAGTGTGCCCAGATTTTTGTCTCTATGTGTGCTTGTGTGTTTATGGTTGTGTGCGCGTGCGTGCGTGTGTGTGTGTGTATGTGTGTGTGTGCATGCGCCGATGTGATTTGCGGTTTGGGTTCTTACTTACCAAGTTATGGTGATTTGGCCTGCGGCGGTACAACGGTGTGTGTGTGTGTGTGTGTGTGTGTGTGAGAGTGAGAGAGTTAATGGAGGGTGGGGAGCCAGTACTATTGAGATGACTTGGCATGGAGAAGATTTCTTAATTACGTTTTCCACTGTAACTAATGAGCTCTACAGGCCGTCCCACTGATTGCTTTAGGATGCGTTCTGCTCTCTGTCATTTGGCCACATTGCTGTCAGTGACACACTCATTCACATGCACGAACACACACACACATGCACGAGACACACACACACACACACACACACACACACACACACATACATGCATGCATGCGCATGGACGACACATACTGTACACACATACATATAGACAGACACACAGATCAATGGATACTATGGATAAATATGATTGCAGGGGAAGGGGGGGGAGAGTGGATCGAGTGCTCCCACTCTGACCCCGTCCCAACCACCGACCCACCCCCACCGTCCACCCCCATCCACTTGTAGTCTGCTCTCCCAGACAGCAGATATTATTAACTAGTGGGCCGTGGGCTTATTGAATTAACACAGTAGATAGAGCTCCGGTCTGCCATTGGCCCTGTAATTAACAGTGAGGGATTTCAAGGGTTTATGTTGTTTGCGGTGGTGTTTTTTGGACCAGTTGGTCACCAAATCAATAAGGGTTATTTGTGGATCAAACCGTGATCTGGGCTGCTGCCATGTGGCTGTAATGACTCCTACACACTCCAGTCCCCGGCACATGGGAACACAAAGTTAATTTGTTGGTTTACACATTCGTGGTATTGATCTCCCCCCCACCCCCCATCCCGCTCAGTGGATAATCTAGAGCCTAATATTATATATGATATATGTGCGCTACGCGTGTAATTGTATTATAATTGCTGGATAGTATTAGTCTATCAATTCACAGGACTGGGACCATGTTGCATGCCATGCTCATTGATGCCACCAAAGCCAAGAGAGTTGATTGACTGATATATATGAGTGATGAGAGACTTGGAGTAGTATTTGTCGAACCCCTGTTTTATTTTTGTTTCATCATCCTTTCTACTTCTTCAACCTTTTAACACATTTTTCAGTGTGCACCGTGTGCAACTCTTAACAGTCCAGATGTCTCAAAGTCAACACCGCCGGAGTGCTAATTCTGGATTGTTATTCCGCACTAGCAATGATTAAGCTTTGGATTTAAGTACGTGGAAAGTTTGAGCAACTTGCAAAAAACTTACACTAATGACACAATGTCAGACATAATCATGTTTTTATTGCAGAATATTGTGATTGTATCTCTACTTCCTACTCATATTTCTTAGCATTATTTCCACTCTTTATTTTTTTAACAATGCAGGCGTTTTATTCCCCCAATCGAGTGTGTTTTCTCAGAATATCCAGCGCAACAGATAGAGGCTCTTTTGAACTTGGTCCCAGAGTTTGGCAACCGACAACCTTTGAGTCCCAACGCCAGGGGTCAAAGGGGCCCGGCGCAGGGCTCTCTGTTTGTTTTCTGTTCAGGAGGACGCTAGCGGCGGCTAGGCTGTATACTGTAACGTCTCTTTTAAACACACACACACACACACGCACACACACACACACACACACACAGGCAAACCTCAAGGAGACACACTGCAACACAAACCACCAGGGTCAAGTGTGCGTATTGTTCATGTGTGTCTATTCTGGGTTGGTGTTAGCTGGCTAGCTATAGCGCCGTGCATGTGCTCCTTATAGTGCCTCATGTTGTAAAGCCTGAGTGCCAGCACATAGACACTGAGGTGATTTACATAGAATGGAGGTGGAACAGCTGCTGGAAGGAGGTTGGTCATTCAAGGAGACTCTCGTGGGGCCTCCCTGCGACTTGTTTGTGTTTCCTCCGTTGAATATGTCGGCTACCGTGCTCACAGACACACATGCGTGCGCACACACCGCACACTCCTTGTAAAGCACCCCACCTCGCCGGCCAATCCAGCAGCTGGCTGAATCTGACATGCTGCGCGCCGAAGGAAAATCGATGTTGTCTCTTAACATGTGTGAAAGTGTGTGTTCCAAACACCATCTGGTTTCTGTCAGGAATTCCAACCCTTGACTGCAGCTAAAGAGCTGGCTGGACGAGAAATATTGTCCTTTGTGTTCTTCCCAAAAAAACAAAAAACAAACTCCCTATAAAGTTCAGCGCATTGATGTGAGGAATTTGACCTTTTGTTTACACTCATGTCTGTATGCAACATCTGGAATGTTTTGGTTGTGGTGATGAGCCAACCGCTGGAAGAACGGGATCATGAATGTGTTCAGAGGGAGTGAGTGTGAGAATTGACGTCGTCGGTGGTCTACAGTGCCATTGAAAAAATGACTATCTATATTTAAACTTCACACTGTTCAACATTGCATTCGCCTTTTCAACAGCCCTTTCATTACATCTTGTGCCTCAGTGCCCAGCTGCTGTATGTTCACATTGTATAACCTTTACATCATCACTTTCAAGTTGTGGCCCGGGCCGAGGGGTATACTTGTTGGTATTTGAGAAAGAATGTTGGCACATAGTTGGCAGCAGGGACCAGGGCCGTATAACTGTATCGGCTACTCAGCACTTCTAGAATAGAATTGATCTTTACTTGCCCCAGAGGGGAATCTCTATCGCACATTAAGGTGGTCAGGGGTCCAACAGCCCCAAACTAAAACGACTGTTAAGATATTCACCATCCCAAAACATATTACTCCCAAGCTCTTGGAAGTGAAGTACAAGGAAATCAGGATGCATGTGTTTATATAGGGGGGATTGTGTAAAAAAATAGTTAATCATGCCATTCTTCATCGTGGTCAAATTCCTCACAAGCTCCCTCACAATAAACATAAGATAAGTAAACACACAAAAAAACGTTAATATCACTGCATTCAAAAACTCCCCCATAAGTTATCTTGCTTCTGTGGGAGAGGCAGTGAGGACGCTCCAAAACATACATACAGTACGGAGTTACCAGAAGTAGAGCGATAGCTCATAATATGCTGGAGAGAAAGAGAGAGAGTGGGGGGGTCGGGTAAAAAAAATCCCGGGTTGAGCCTGTCGTCTCCGCGCTGAACAGGAAGTTACACAACATCTGTTGCCTGACATGGAGGGATTGAATGGCGCGCTGTGTGTGTGTGTGTGTGTGTGTGTGTGGACATGTGTTTGTTGTTTCATTTTTGTGTAAAAAACGCCTGTGTCCATGCTAAAAGAGCTCACATTAAATTCTTATTTTTTTATAATCGTCAAAAGGACATAACTTGTATACTATTGTTTTTTTTTCCCGTGGGGGGAGGGATCTTTTGTTTGTCCAAGAGAGTAAAAGAGTAAGTAGTCTGTTTACATCTGTTTACATTACAGTAAATCCATCTTGGCTGATCCTGCTCACATGTCCCCTAATAAGCACATCATTTAGGGCTGTTACAGAACAGTGCTTCAACAAACAACATCATTATAGCTATACTTGTGTGTCAGGAGCGAGATAACAAGATTCACAAGGCCTCGCCAGGCAGACCAGCATCCTCAAGAGGGTCTAGAAGCTAGAGTGTACTGTGTGTACGTGTGTACTGAAACGTCTTGTACAGGTGCTTTTCCCCCTCCCCACACACACACACACCCCTACCATGCAACGCTGGGGAATGTGACATTTAAGTTGGACTGGCGGCACGCCATGCCATGTCGCCGTGAGTGGGGTCCGTGTCATGTTGGGGGGGGGGGGGGGGGGTGTATGTGTGTGTGTGTGTGTGTGTGTGTGTGTGTGTGTGTGTGTCTTACTGGTGTAAGTGGTGTTTTTCCCTAGCCCTAGTGTGTCCAACACTTCTAAATATAAATGATGTGAATTACTGTCAAATGCATCGTAGAACATCAAAGTTACACCTGCCTGCATTTTACACGTTTATGCTTGTGTGTGTAGTGTATGTGTATGCATGTGTGTGTATGCATATTATACTCGTGTATGGCTGTATGTGTGTGAGATTTTTTTTTGGGCGATGATGAATATCCTTAAAGCCACGAGCATGAGGTTACACTCCATGCGGCCCGCTGCCCAGTCGAACGACAGCTCTCCTAAATAGGTCATCTATGTAAATGCCAGCCTGTCAGTTTACATCAATAGATAGATGCAAAGCAAAGTCAGCACTCTGTTACTGTTACCGGAGTCGTGTGTGTGTGTGTGTGTGTGTGTGTGTGTGTATGTGTGTGTGCGCGTGTGTGTGGGGGGGGGGGGTTGCAATCTGACTAGACATGGTAATCACACGGTTGTTGCATGCAATATTGCAAATTTTTTTATAAAAAAGTTATTATTAAATTTTTGCTCTCCTCTCAACATCAGCTTTAGCCGCCTGCTAATG
>OOFB01005345.1:9871-20175 GCA_900323305.1 Trachyrincus murrayi
GGGGGGGGGGGTGGGTAAAAAAAAAAAAAAGGGGGGGGGGGGGGGGGGGGGGGGGGGGGAAATAACCTTTATAGGCCCGTGATGCTTGCGTTAGTCCTGGTTAAGACAATAGTGCTTGGCTATGCACCCAAGGCAGAACACCAGCAGCCCCGTGAGTAAGATGCCAGCATGGTGCAATCTCGATATTTAAAATCAAGGTCGATGTGATTTTCACCGCTGCGTTAATCATCCTGTTTCGAGGAAAGAGAACATGATGCGATCACCGTCGATATGTTGTGGCAAAAAACAACAACCGCGGAGTGCAGAAATCTAAGATCTGGGTGATCCTAGCCTATGTTTTTGTAAACGCGGCGTCCACTTTGGTAGCATAACCAGGTGGACCACAAACCCCTGCAGTTGCGGCAAAAGTTTGGCGTAATGGTTAAGAAAATAATCTCGTCCAAATATTTCGGAACGTCACCGAAGATTGTTAATCGCTGCTATTGATCAGGGCTACAGAGCCGGTTCAGCACCATGGAGAGTTCACGGTTTGGTCTGATTTGTTAGCCTGTATTTTTGTGTAGCCTATGTGTTGTTTTTGGGAAGAAAATACAAGGGACATTGTTCTTGTACTAACTCTAGTTCTCAATCATTATATGTCCATAATTGATTGTAAACATATACTTTTCAGGTTTCAAACTTTTATAGGATACACTAGTCATGGTAGTTCTTTGTATTGATTCAAATGATAGAACAAGCAAGACAACCTGCCAACAGTCCAATGCCACTGTTGGCACGTTCTTGTTTTGGTGAGGGTGTCACTACTCACGTGTCTGTGCTGGGCGTGGTGTCATCACTTTGAGGATTAAATGACAAATGTCAAATTTAACCTTTTTCACACATTCAATTGGCTCGCTGTTAGACATTATGCAAATAAAATCAACATGGAAGTCAACAAGGTCTATTTCTGTTCAGACCATGTTATCGATAGTATAATTTGTTTCTCTGTGTGTTTTGTGTCCCCACAGGGCTTAGCGTAGTGGTCTTACTGGGCCAGATATGGCACATGGAAAAAGGCCAGACACAATTAACAGAATACTGGTTCCCGGCTCTCCGCCCTGCCCTGCCACGTGCAGGGTGAAAAATGAGCACCAAGAAGAACAGAGGGGCTTAGCGAGGGAGGCATCGGATCAAGCACACTCCAGGAGAACACACAGCGATCATGGCCAGCCGCCCCCTCCCGTTCCCTCCAGTCACTACTTCCTGAAATCCGAGAACATGGAGGAGGCGGAGACGTGCTCCGAGTACGACAACGTGGGCTCAGACGTGGAGCAGGACTATGACGACGTCCTGCATGTCAACAGAGGAGGTGGAGGCGGAGGCGGCGGAGGAGGCCACGTGAACATGAGCTACTACAGCCAGTACTCCTCAGAGGAAGGCAGCTACGCAGAACACACCCTGGTGGGAGACATCGTGTCCAGCCCTGCTTCTCCTCCTCCCTCTCCCCCCCTGCATCGGCAGGAGGCGCGGGAGGCGACACAGCCCGACGCGGAGCTGCCCCGCCCGTCTGACCCTCGCTTCTGTCACCGCCCCTCCGCCCCCCCTCCTCCACCGCCTTCTCCTCCTCCCACTCCTCCTGCCACACCCGGAGACGACCGCAACGGCCACGGTCACGGCGGAGGGGAAGCGGACGCCATCCGGAGACTCGGGTACTTCATCGACGACTCGGACGAGATAGAGGAGGTGCTGGACGGCGTGAGATTTGTAGAGGACCTTGAGGAAGACTGTGACCCGGTCCCAGAGGTCGCCCCTGCTTTGTATCAGTGCGGCGATGTGCAGCGTGGTAGCAAGAGGAGCGACGAGAGGTTTAGAGAAGATCGCGTGGCCGTCACCAGAAGCTCCGACCCTCCCCCAGAGGCCAGCAAGAGGCTGGTGTGTGAGGCCTCTCGCAGGGGTTCGAGGGAGAAGGAGCAACAGGGTAAAGGGAGAGGGAGAAGGGGGGTGGCTGGGGAGACTGAGAACGGAGCCACGGGCGCTAAAGGAGGCACTGGGGGCGGTGCAGAACCGCACCCAAAGACGGCGCCCAAGGATGGCAGGAAGGCCATTACACGGACCAAAACCAGATCCGATGGCGGGAAAAGCCGACCTCAGCCACCACCTCGACAGCCCCAGCCCCCGAGGCATGTCCCCGCCAAACAGGCCCCGGTGCCCAGAGAAACCTCCATCCCAGCCCCTGCCCCACATCACACTGGGGCTCCACACCAACAAGAGAGCCACACCAGAGCCATCAAACAGACGCTAGAGCCGGTCGATAATCCAGCGCAACACAGGGATTCTCTTCCAGACAGACCAAGACAGCCAGAAAAACACCCACAGGTAATGTGGTGTCTGTCTATATATTCCCTATTCTGTGCTGTTGTTGGCAGTTAAATCAGTCCATATCAATATACAAATTGCATTCCATTTTCAAACATTACCATAAATGCCAAAATCTGTTTAATTAATAATACATAATACATGTTTAATGACATTGTATATGTTCTTTAACGTATACAGCAGGGTGAGAGGACACAGACAACACCAATGGCTGAGGATGTCCCAGAGCAACCAATCAGGCCTCAGTGCCCACAAGAGCCCCTCCCACCAGAGGAGAACAGCAGCAGTCCCCAGGTAAGGTCGTTAGCTTCAGTCAAGCTATGTGATTATCTCCCAGTGAATGGCCGGCACCCTGACTATTTGCTATTAAATATTGTTTGGTTAATATTCACACATTAAGTAGTGCGATCTGTTCTGTTAGATGTTACACACAACAGTTGAATGACATACAGACAATTATATGGAGAAATATGCGTGTGACTGTAATGGTGATGTGTGATGTTGTGATGGTGTGTGATAATCACATGAAAAGGTGATGCTGTTGTAACTAAAGCCATAGCGATACTATGAGTGTATATGCAATGCTATACAATGCTAATAAACATATCAACCTCTTGCAGAAAACGCAGGAAACTGCCGCCTTCCCCAGCTTTGTGGACGGTAACAGTCTTACATGTAAATGCCAAAAATGTAGAGCTTCATTGACATTAGCTTTGTGGTCCATATGTAACTACAAGAGTGCTTTGCATGTCTTCTGCTGTTGTGGGTTTAGTCCCAGGTCCCTGTGAGCCCGAGGACCTCATTGATGGGATCATATTCGCTGCTAACTACCTGGGCTGCACGCAGGTGCTGTCCGATAAGAATCCATCCAAAACCATTCGCATGACACAGGCCCAGGAGGCTGTCAGCCATATCAAGGTAATCATTCCCCAGAGAGGGACCTCGGTCAGCGAATAAAGCACTTGAGATGAATAATAGTAAACTTTACTTTTATTCGTCAGCCAGCGACCCAGGCAGTGTGTTACCCTATCGGTCTTTAGTAAAGACTTACTTTTGACCCTATCTGGAACGTAAAGATGTTCCCAGATAGGGTTAACACAATGCCTGTGTTATACGCTGTTGTGCCACACGATGGTGCCATTACACCTCTTAATTGCACACCATGTAACGTTCAGTGTGAGGCTTTAAACGTCACTGTTTTGTATTTAGACAGATACATACCAGGTGTTAGGTCCAATTATTAAACCCATACATATAAATATACATCAAATATCAAATGAAGACCATGCTTATTATCCTCATTTTGTGTAATCCTTTAAACCCACACAGAGTCAAGATGAGGACTCGCAAATGGTCACTGAGGTTGACCTTTTTATCTCAACTAAAGCCGTCAAGGTGCTGAATGCTGACACGCAGGTTAGTAACTACTACCAGTTTAAAAAAGGACTTTATTAATGAACATTTAATATATTAACAACACCAATTCAACCGTTCATATAAATACATGTTTTGAAGACTTTGATATTGTACATTTGATGTTCCTGTTGCTCCTCACAGGAAACGATGATGGACAGTGCCTTGCGTACCATCTCCTACATTGCAGATATTGGTAGCATTGTTGTGCTGATGGCTCGCAGACGCATGTCCCAGGGAAACCTCCAGGACGACACGGAGGCCTCCCTCAACTCCGCCGAGGGGAAGAACCAGTACAGGATGATCTGCTATGTGTTTGAGTCAGAGGACGTAAGTGTTGTTGTTGTTGTTACAGTGTAAAAACTGTCATTTTCATAAAGAGATGAAAAAAAAACATAGAATGTATAAGGTCCTGATCGCATCTGGTTTTCTGTTTCAAAATAGTTTATTCGATGATTACATTAAATCATTTTCTCTTACCCCTCTCTAATGCTGAGTAATAGTGTACCCTAAGCCCCTCGCCTTTGTTCCTTTAGGCTCAGCTCATTGCGCAGTCCATTGGTCAGGCCTTCAGTGTGGCCTACAGGGAATTCCTCCGAGCCAATGGCATCAACCCTAAGGACCTGAGTCAGAAACAATACAGTGACATCATCAACTCCCAGGAGATGTACAACGATGACCTCATTCATTTCTCAAATTCGGACAACTGTAAAGAGGTGGAAAAAAAACGAAATGCATCTAGTACACCGAAAGACAAACAAACAATATTTATAACATGGTTGATTCACTATAACACATATCTCCAGCTCCTCCAAAAGATTGTTGTGCTAAACGTGCTTTGATTGTCTCTGTAGCTGTATGTGGAGAAGCAGAAAGGAGAGATCCTTGGCGTAGTGATAGTAGAGTCCGGCTGGGGCTCCATCTTACCAACTGTCATCCTGGCCAACATGCTGAACAGTGGTCCGGCTGCCCGCTCCGGGAAGCTCAGCGTGGGCGACCAGATCATGTCCATAAACGACACCAGCCTGGTGGGGTTGCCGTTGGCTACCTGCCAAGGTATCATTAAGGTAACATATCCGCAAGCTCCAGTCACATTAGTCCCAAGGGTTTCCGCATTTCCATGTTCACTGACGTATATACAATTTTTTATATATATTATGTATATTTATATTTTTCCAAGAGGCAGTAACACGAGAAGACTTGAATTTTAAGCCAAGATTTTTGTATTAGACTTGTTATTTATTTCCACACAGTTACCGACACCAGAATGCACATGTATGGACATGAAGGAACACACACAAGCATGCACGCACGCACGCACACACACATGAAATGTCTTATATTTTACGAGAAACATGTGATTGAAGTAGAGCTGTGTTTTTTTGGAATACTATAGGGATTAAAGAATTTGGTGAAGGTGAAGCTGAGCATCGTGAGCTGCCCTCCTGTCACCACTGTGCTCATTAAAAGACCAGACCTCAAGTTCCAGCTGGGCTTCAGTGTTCAGAATGGCATTGTGAGTAAGACTTGTGAAAGCATGTCACATGTAAAGTCAATCCATCCATCCATCTGTCCATTTTTATTTTCCACATAGTCCATAATTAGGGTCTCTGGGGCAATATAGGACAAGTAGGGCAGCTCAGGGGTCCCTTTCCCTGGGGAGGGACTTCCACCAGCTCATCCGGTGGGATCCCTAGACGTTCCCAAGCCACCTGGGAGATCTCATCCCTCCAGCGTGTCCTGGGTCAGCCCCGGGGTCTCCTCCCTGTTGGTCGCACCTGGAACACCTCCAATGGGAGGTGCCCGGGGGGCATCCTTAACAGATGCCCCAACCACCTCAGCTGGCCCCTCTCCACGCGGAGGAGCATTGGGTCTACTTTGAGGTCCTCCTGGATCACCGAGCTCCTCATTCTGTCATGGAGAGTGAGCACGGCCAATGCGGCTACCTTGCAGAGGAAACTAATTTCGGGCCACTTGTATACAACACTGTATCCGACACGGACATAAGCCATCTCCAGATCTACCTAATCACCCCCTTCCAGGTTTCCCAGTCATCGCCAACGTGAGTGTTGAAGTCCCCCAGTGAGATTATGGAGTCGGTAGGCGGAGCCCACCTCGTCCAAGAAGGCTGAATACTATGAACTTCTGTTAGGTGCATATGCACAAACAACAGTCAGAGTTGAATTAAATAATCTAGAATATATATAGTGTACCTATGTAGTCATAAACAGTATTTGTTGTTTGTGATATTGGCTTAAAACCAGTAAGTCAGTAATGTTGTAACTGTTCCTTATGCAATATGTTGTTCTCAATTAGCTGTGTTGGGTACATAGATTGATCGCACTTAAATTGACATGCATAAATAAATAGTAAGATATGTGCAGGACAATAAGTCACGACACTTCATGGATTCAGATTTAAGATATTAAATTACGTGCCATTATCCACACACACATACACACTAGCTGTTATCTGTTATCTGTTATCTATGGGAGCACAGTATGCATAGATAACCAAAACAAACAAAGATTAAAACCAATACAAACTACAGACAATGACACAGAACTCCTCCCTAGCAGTCACCTCCCTTCTCAAGCGGTTGAGAGACTAAAACTTGCTTTTGGATGTTTCTGGGGTTGTATTTGTGGTTGAGGTAAGTGGTTATGCCTTCATTTACAAGAAAGCTTTTAAAGGAGCTATATGTAAAAAAAATGTACTGTACTAAATCATAAAATGGCCATCAGAGATTAAGGAAACATGCCAAAAGTCAAAATACTGGCTTCTCTGACAACAATGCTACAGCCAGTATGTTCTGCTTTGAAATTCCCATGCCGGGCCGGAACATCTGTTTTGGTCTGTGTTTACTATTCTCCGAGTACCCCGGGTTGCCAGATATGAAACAAATTGGCACACAAACACAGCGTGCTGCAGCCATGGAAGCAAGCAAACGAACTGGATCAACTGAGATTGTAATAGATTCTAATGACCTAAAAAGTTTCATCCTCTTTCGAAAAAGCTCAGCCGTGCTAAAACACAGGTAAATCTTTGAGTCTTAATCTTGCGCTTGTCTCATATAATCTTGCACTCGTGTTCGCTCAGTGTCCTCAACCTGGCAACACACGTGAGCTTTGAGTCTGGGAAGGAAGGGGCGGGCGGAGAAAACTCTCCTCCATTGTGAATTTAGACTGCAGTACCCATTTTAAACACTGTGTTATTGTTACATATAGCACCTTTAACCCTTAAATGCATGGGTGTTTCACCAAACGTTCCTACATACCTCGCGTTACTTATCTAACACATATTGAGCTATAAATTGAAATAATACTGCATGTAAACGTTTCAAAACACTTTATTAAAATAACACAACATATTTTGTTATATTTTGATATTTTTCAATAACTTAACACGTCAACATTTCAACAACTTAACATAAAAGTTGTTCTAACATTCGTTCTTGTCATTAAAAAATAGAAATAGGCCTAACGCTACACTGAATTATAAAAAAAATAATAAAGAATTGTTCATTTACACTCCAAATTAGTCAGCACAGTAATCACAAATCACAGTCACTGTCTTGTGGTCATTGCAACATGGTTCTGCGCATTGCGCGCAGCGGTCCACCGTTTTGCGATCAAGCGTGGATGGGCAAATGTGACATCTTCTGCGTTTTCGGGGTCGTTCTTCGGCTTCTTCGACGGGTCTCTCTCTGGCAAAGCCACAGATTTTCAGGGCATTTTGCGTTGCTTTTGGAAGTCGTGGCACCTGCTTTCTTTTCTCCAGATGTGGTCTCAGCAGCTGCATGCCAAGGTTCTCAAGGAAAGCGCGACGTCTGTGAGAATGTGTGTGCCAATTTGGAAACTTGGAGACAAAAATAACTAGTGCGTTTATAGCAGCAAGGTTGAGGCAGTTGTAGAAAAACGTCCAAGCCAAGAAAAGCTTGGACTGGTTCATTTGGGACAGCCACTTCAGGATCCGCATCACTATGGTCATCAGCGTCGGAGCTCAAGCTAACGTTTTCACGTTCATGCTCAGATTCTTGTTCTTCAGTTTCTGATTCATCTGACTCATTACTTTGCACAAACACGTAATCCTCATCATCAATTGTGTCATCCACGACTTCATTTTCAGATATGTCTTCATCCAAACTGTGAGCAGGGGCACGTTCCAATCACAGAGGCACCTGCGTGAGAGCAGGGCTGCGTTCCAAATCAGAGATTTGACAGCAGGGATGCGTCTATCAGTATGACTAACTATATCAGTGAAACTATAATGCAAAAAAAAGGACATTACATGCTATTACCTGCATTCTGTTTACTTTCAACAACAAAAAAATTACACTTTTACATACAAATTTGAGAGAAAATACATTAGAAAAAAAAGATTTTCGACAATTTTTACATTTTGACTCTGGAAATTTGTTAAAAACAAATAGTTTGAGGAATACCAGGGGGTTGAAAAAAATTCATTCAAAAAAAGAATGGTCGTCAAAGACCCGAGGTATGCATTTAAGGGTTAAAAGTAGTTGCAAAATAAAAAACTTTCAAATGAATGAATGAGTCATTGAGTCATTCGCTGACTACAAAGGTATCCAACTACATAGGAATCTGAAATACAAAATATAAAAGGAACCCTATTTTTTGCATCAAAGTAACTTATGTGATGACTCTTGTGTTTCAGATTTGCAGTCTTATGCGGGGCGGCATAGCTGAGCGTGGTGGAGTTCGGGTCGGCCACAGAATCATTGAAATAAATGGACAAAGTGTGGTAGCCATGGCACACGAGAAGATCGTTCAAACCCTGTCTGTCTCAGTGGGTGAGGTAAGCCACCCCCGATCCATACTGCAGGCGCAATTAGCAATCTTCACGGTATTATTTATTAGGTAGACTGCGGCCGTTGGGGTTAGTAGTAAAAAACCCTCCCGTTTCCTGTCACTTCCGACCCATTTCAGATTTTCAACATCCATTTCCTGTCGCAGGATATTAACAAATCCGTTTTTGACAGTTTTTAACATCTGTCTCCTGGCACATGATATAGGGCTTGTACACTGTGACGTCACATTGCAATGACCGCCTCCATTTTGGAAGAATAGGAGCATTGGAATATTAGTTATTGGCTGCGGTAGAATATCCTTTTCCTTGACCTCGATGGAAAATGTCATGAGGTCAAGGTGTGTGTGTGAAGGAGAATTCATAAGGACTTAGGAAAAGACAACTGCAGTGCTAAGATAATCTGATGGTCGGTCATGTTGATCGTTTGTTTTTGTGAACGGCCGAATGGTGTGTCGATTTAAATGTTGCTGCCGCAAGGAATTGTGGGACGGAATTGTCTCCTTTCGTAAAGGATGGTCCAGTGTACCCTATCCTAAGGAGATAAGAAAGGAAGGAAGCATTGAAGCACCTTTCCTTAGCATTTAGAGAATTCGACCAGCTCTTATCATGGCTGCCACTTGGATACTTCCAGGTCATTCACTCAGTTAGGAAGCAAAAAAGACTATTCGACCGCAGCCCGGATTTGTTAATATCCTGCGGTCCTCCGGAAATGGGGGCAGGAAGTCGGAAGTGACAGGAAGTTATTTACTAAGGAGGTTAGTTTATACCAAAAGATGACAGATATCTATTAGTTTTTATTCATGACATTGCTATAGGAACTAGCCGATGGCCATGGCTAACTTCTTCAAGAGCAATATGCAAACATCATCATTTGGAACCCTCCCTCTCCCATGATTAAAAAGAAAGTTGCATAATGATGTATGTTTATTCTTAACTCTTTTTTCCCTTATTTACCCAGTGTTTTCCTCTTCGGGGCCAATTCTTTGAAATGTGTATCTAATTATATGCTTATGATGTCCGAAGCCTAACGCCTCGTCGCATATTGGTCAGCGATAGGTCAGAAGTGGTTGAAATGTATAAGCTGGGGTATCGATTCAAGTCATTTTGTTATTACTGTGGCTGGGGGAATTTTCCATTCTAGATTGCAATGTAGTCATCAGCAGCTTTCTTTGTTCCCCCTGCACATTTCTCCCTTCCTAACTAGATCAATATGAAGACAATGCCTGCAGTGATGTTTAGACTGCTGACGGGACAAGAGACGCCCATCTACATATAGAGAGAGACGTTCATTTCACTACTTTCGCACAAGACCAGTGGGCCCCCCTCGGCATGCATATATTAACCACTCCTGGAAAAACCCTCAACTTTGTCAACTTGAAAACCAAGCTATGAAACAACAACAACAACAACCACCACAAAAGAAAACAACAACAACACCATGGTCAAGATAAAGGCAACAAGGCCGAGCTGCTTTGTGTGAAGAAAATAAAAACGCCACGCTTAACGTCGCTAACTGTGTCTGCTGCCTCGCGTGGTTCGCTATGTTAAACCCACAGTGTAAATACCCCTTTTCCTTTTTTCGATGTGTGCCGAAGCGGGCGAGAAGACGACCCTGTGCCGTTCGTTCAGGGGCGAGACGCCTCCTTTTGACAAGAGGGGACCGGATCCGTTTACAGTATTATCCCCAGCGCTGTGTGTTTGAAAGG
>OOFB01005345.1:30612-43333 GCA_900323305.1 Trachyrincus murrayi
AGTTTTTGTGGGGGGGGGGGGGGGGTAGGGGGTGCAGGCGATAGACTGCTGACCACAAGCCTCTGTTAGCTCAGCTCTGGTGGTGTTTGTACAAATATATGCCTTGTCAGCAGCCAGGATCGGGTGCAGCTTCTGCTGAGTAAGGCAGCAGGAGATGTAGGCTAAGTGGACCAGGGCCAGATTTCACATATTCTCTCCATATCAGATTACATTCGCATTTATGGAACCTACCCCAGTTTGATTGGGGGGGGGGGTTATAGGTTTTTTAAGTTCTGTGGCAGTGTCTGACGAATAATGGTTATTCGCACGATTCGTGTGTTACAAGGTGTTCTTTTATCCCGTGTCTGTACAAAGGTTATCAGAAGTTTGTTGACCCAGGGATTTCGCCCGAGTTTGAAGTGGCCGCTATACGTCTCGGCATCACCACGGTCCCACCTGGTGTTTATATGAGGTACTGGTCGTTCACAAAGGTACGCTATTTAAAAAAAACTCACATTTAGAACAAAACCTAAAATCTGGTTGCATTTCAGAAACAAAACCTGCCATTTTCGGGAGGTTGTGAACATCGATGGGAGTCTTTCCCCTGCACTGCGTCTCTGTAACAGCTTCTGGAAGCGCAAGGTACATTCATTCATCCGTCCGTTTTCTTTTCCGCTTATAAATTCTTATCCCATAATAAGGGTGTGAGGTATATTATACATCTATAAACCTACAATATGTGTGCAGTTATTTTGAAAGCCTTCATAGTATTGGCTCCCTGACCTTCATTGACATTATGTAATGCTTGGGTCGTACATTGCTTATTTTTCTTTACCATTTCACCAAACCAGAGTGTCAATATCAAGACGGGCCAGGACGTAGATGACCTCATGATGGGCATGGCCTCCCAGATTGCAGAGAGAATGGACAACGTTGTCGTGGAGGACCTGAGAGGTTTATTCTCAAAACCCTTGTCATTCATGATTAGCTACTCATTATTATGTAGTACTGATCATCTGATCTCCGCCCTGCCAGACTACATGTATGGTCCCCTTAGGTTCAGCCGATCGGACCTGGTGGCGCTGACCATCCAGAGGGGGCGAGACTTTGGCCTCCCCACCTACAGCGAGCTGAGACACACCCTGGATCTGCCTCCCGTGACGACGTTCGAAGAGATTAACCCCGAGCTGAACAGCAGCAACCCGCAGGTAGCCTACACGCTCAGACATTGATCCCCGTGTAACAGTGTAGCCCAGGTATGGTCAGTCTTGAAGGTATTTTCCTGTTGTTGTTGTTGTTGTTATTATTATTATTATTATTATTATTATTATTATAGGATGTCATTACCTGGGGAACACTGCTACATTCACACCCTCTTAAACAAATGCTGATTTGCAAAGATATGCAGCTTAGTTTTCTGGTCCACACCTTGCGTTCACAGTACACAAGGATGGACTCTGTGTTGTTGTTGCAGTTGTTTCGGGACGTTGCGGAGCTGTACGGGGGAGACGTCTCGAAACTGGAGCTCTTCCCTGGAGGCTTGCTGGAAGCTCAGAATGGCCCAGGGCCAGTGTTCTCCAGCATCGTCCTGGACCAGTTTGAGCGCATCCGAAATGGGGACCGCTTCTGGTTTGAGAGCAGGCAGAATGGGTAAAAGATTCCGCTGTAACGACAGCCTATTTATAACAAATCGCAAATAGAACCCTGAGTTGAACGCGAGATATCTCGTATCCTCTTTAACCGTTGAAGGCAAAGTGGCCAACTAGCCTTTGTCTGTTTCCAGTTTGTTCACAGATAGTGAAATGCAGGCGATACGCAACGTGACCTATCACGATGTCCTGGTTGCAGTCACCGGAGTAGAGGCCAGCGACGTGCAGCAACACGCCTTCCTCTGGAAAGATGGTAAAACACTTCAGCGTACTTGCATGCAATCATGCAATTATAAAGGTGTATCATTGAAAACAACAGATGGAAAATGCTTCTCTGTGACCCCCCCCCCCCAGGTGACCCATGTCCTCAGCCAGCACAAGTGAATGCATCGGTGCTTCATCCTTGCACCCAACTTACCACACTTAACTATTTTGACGGGAGCAAAGCCGGTTTCGGCATCTTTATTGTGTGCTTGTTCCTATTCCCTGTTGGTCAGTAGTCCATACATCTTCACCTTATCTATTGCATTGAACATGAAGTATTGCCGTATTGTACTGCCTGCATTTAGCAGGTTTTGTTGTTCACATTTATTGTTGATAATTTCGACTCTACCCCTACAGTGAGCTTTCTTGTGGCTTGTATGGTGGCGTATTTCCGGAAGTCCAAGTTCAAAAAGTTTAAAAAGAGAAGAATGACCGTCAACACAACAGAAGAGCCTGCCTCTGGGATCATGGGTATGAAGCGATGGTTACTTTAAAGTCACCTCCGTCTTTATTTATTTCTGTCTTTCTTTCTGTCTTTCTTTCTGTCTTTCTTGCTTTATTTATTTCTAGCTGTCTTTTTTGCTTTGTTTCTCGATTACTTCCCTTACTTCCCTTCTTTTCTCTATCTGTGTTACTTACAGTGATCATTTTTGTATATATACAGTATGTGTGTCATTTATGCATAGGTTAGTCGTCTTTAGTCAGCACACCTACAGTGTGGACCGTGGATATTGGGGGTTTGAACCCATAACCTTTCGGCTGGGTCTCAAACACCCGAACCCGAATCATCAGCTATAGATATCTGATGATCCATTTGAGCAAACAATTCTTTTTAAAAGGTTTCATAGACTTCCTGTATATACGAACTGACTGCCCAATGATTCATCGCCACCAGCAAACTACTACTAATCACTTAGTGTGTAGTAGAGCGATGCGGGACAAGCAGATGCACAAAAGTTAAAGTTGGGGTTTGCAAACATTTTCAGAGCTCGAAATAGGGTCACGGGCCAAAAAAGGTTGGGAACCACTGCTCTACACTATCCTGTTCCTTTCTCCTGTCCTGTTTTTCATGCAATGTCCTATTACCCGATTAACCGGTCTGTACCTTGCGTCACCCCCTCTCTCAGCCCATGAGTGGCTGGGCCCTAAGAAGCCCCTGCAGTCCATCAGCGTGGAGGTCAACGAGAAGAGGAGCGTGCAGGTGTTTGACCAGGCCGGCTCTGCCGTCCGCTCCCTCAACCTGGGCAATCAGACCCACCTGAATATTCTCCTCTCTAATGACCGTCACAATAAAGTTCTCCTGCTCAAAGTACCCAAAGAATATGATCTGGTGAGTCATGTGCATTGAGATGGTATTGTTTTATACTAATTGCCTAACAACATAAAATAAAATCTGTCTGTACATTTTTTTAAATCGGATTGATTAATTATTGGTAATTCCATATCTTCCCCATCAGCCAATTATACGCCTGTTGTACTCTCTGTCCTGCTACACCAGGTGTTGTTTTTTGAAGACGAGAACAAGCGTGCAGAGTTCGTGAAACAGCTGTGTCCTGAGGTGGAGGGAATTGACCTGCAGATCGGAATGAAGCAGCTGAGAGAGAAGGACCTTCTCAAGGAGGCACTGACCAGGGAGCAGCGGGCCCAGATCGTGGAAACATTCATTCGACACGCGTTTTCTGAGGTAACAACAGAGGCCCACCTCGTCTTACTATTCTGATGTAGCGGCGGTACAAGTACACGCTCTGGTGTGTCGGTCGCGGGATGCCGTCAGCGTTTGTTTTGAGGTCAGACCTCAAGCCGAAAGAACAGATTGGTGGCCTTTCAGTTGACCTCACCGGGTTTTCGTGGAAAACCCCAGCTGACGTCTGCGACATCGCTAATGACACCATGGCAACATGTAATGTAATCCCCGCCATCCCTTCGCTTGTTTAGGTGCTGGAGATAGAGAAGCATGACGCGGGGGACATGAGCGGTGTGGCCCGCACGAAGACCAGGCAGGTTCTCCAGTGCGAGCTCACGGCCACCGAGTTCGCCGACGCTCTGGGCCTCAAGCCTGACTCGTTGTTTGTGGTTTCCATGTTCACGCTGGCCGACAAGGACGGCAACGGCTATCTGTCCTTCCAAGAGTTTCTGGATGTGATCGTTATCTTCATGAAGGGTAAAATGAACAAACAATAACACAACAAACAGCATACATATGTGCAATGCCTCGTTGGAGCGGATCTCGTCGTGTAATTCACGCGTGACTAAAATGCGTCTGTGCAGGATCCTCCGAGGAAAAGTCAAAGCTGATGTTCTCAATGCATGACATTGGTGGAAGTGGTTTCCTATCCAAGGAGGACTTCACCAGGATGCTCAGGTGCTTGTCCCGTGCGGTTGCTGTTGTTGTTGTTGTCGTTGTTACTGTAGTACCAACAGACCTTCCTGTGCAGTACCAATGTACCTACCAGTTGTGAGATCTGTCTCTCTCTCGCTCTCTCTGTGTCTGTCTCTCTTTGTGTCTTTCTGTGTGTCTCTCTTTGTGTCTCTCTGTCTCTCTCTCTCTCTGTGTGTGTGTGTGTGTGTGTGTGTGTGTGTGTGTGTGTGTGTGTGTGTGTGTGTGTGTGTGTGTGTGTGTGTGTGTGTGTGTGTGTGTGTGTGTGTGTGTGTGTGTGTGTGTGTGTGTACACTGCAGGTCGTTCATTGAAATCTCCAACGGTGCTCTGTCTAAGAGCCAGGCAGACGATGGGATACAGGCCATGCTGACGGCAGCTGGCTTCGAGGACAAGGAGCTAATCACCTGGGAGGACTTTCATTTCCTCCTGCGGGACCACGAGAACGAGCTGCAGTTCTCCGAGCTCAACATCAAAGGTCTGGAAGAGAACCCGTTCAACTTCTTCAAGTTCTATAGTTCACATTCTCAGTGAAAAGTATAAAGAGCAGCAGAAAGCGTTGCTTCCTATTTTCCCGCTTGACACATGCTGTGTATGTTGTGTATGGAGTAGGAATGGAGAAGCAGGGGAAGAAACGCTTTAGTCGAGAGCAACGTGTCTCCTTCATCTGCCCGGCAAACAGGTAAGAGAGTAAAAGCAAAGTCAAGTGCGTGGATTGCACGCACACTTGTGTGTATGTGTGTGTCTTTAGCTGTGAGCAAGTGGTGCAAAGAGTACACACACTCCATGTTTTGCATCCAAATGAATAAGGTCATTGCTGACAGTGATAACTAAAAATAGCAAAGGAATTGCGACCGTCCCCTGGTACCAAGTCTGTCTCTCTGAAATGAGTGTCCCCTGGTACCAAGTCTGTCTCTCTGAAAGGAGTGTCCCCTGGTACCAAGTCTGTCTCTCTGAAAGGAGTGTCCCCTGGTACCAAGTCTGTCTCTCTGAAATGAGTGTCCCCTGGTACCAAGTCTGTCTCTCTGAAATGAGTGTCCCCTGGTACCAAGTCTGTCTCTCTGAAATGAGTGTCCCCTGGTACCAAGTCTGTCTCTCTGAAATGAGTGTCCCCTGGTACCAAGTCTGTCTCTCTGAAATGAGTGTCCCCTGGTACCAAGTCTGTCTCTCTGAAATGTTGTCCACATATTTCTTGCAGCAGCAACGTGGCAGTTAGACAGGACCTACGCAGGCGGCAGAGGGAGAAGTATGTATTGTTTTAGTAATGGGTTTTGTAGCAGTCAATACCACCACTAATTGATTTGAATGCATTGCTAGAGTATTTAAGGTATTACATTGACTACACATCATGCTAAAGTGAAACATCGTTTAATAAGTCCATATGAATCGTGTTGTCAGGTCAGGGTTACAGTCCCCTAAGGTCTACGTGAAGCCGAGGCGGGATCAATACAAAAGAAACCCGATCCAGCAGAAGATACAGGAGTTCAAACGCTTCGTGGAGAACTACCGCCGCCACATTGTCTGCTTCCTCGTCGTCTACGGCATCGTAGCCGGTGTGATTATTGAGAGATGCTACTGTGAGTGGACCTTCTATCTTTTCCTCTCCTTGTGTAAATTAAATATAATTCCATTATAATACATATAGATACATGCCATTTGGTGGAGGCCTTTTATCCAAAGTCTCCAAAAAATACCATGAGTGCATATTTATTCTGAGCACGGCACTGTGGCCCCCCTAGTGCTCGACCATGGCCCCTTTTAACACTGAGTTATCCGTGGTCCACATTCGAACGCGCCTCGCTCCATGGGGTCCAGACTACGCTTTGCAGGCGGACTCAACCGGCATCCCGGAGACGTCGATGGTGGGGGTCATCGTGTCGCGGGGCTCGGCCGCGGCCATCTCCTTCCTGTACCCCTACATGCTGCTGACCGTGTGCCGCAACCTCATCACGCTGTGCCGGGAGACCTTCCTCAACCGCTACATCCCCTTCGACGCCGCCATCGACTTCCACCGCTTCATGGCCTCGACGGCCATCGTCATGTCGGGTAGTCGAACCCCCCTCCCCACACACACACACACACACACACACTGACGCGTGGGTGTGTTTAATTGGAACACAGCGAGATGGACTCCTGTGGTTTGACTTCGTGCTGCCTGTGTTGTGTAACCTAACCTTGGCTCCTCCTCCTCCTCCTCCTCCTCCTCCTCCTCCTCAGTCATTCACGCGCTGGGTCACGTGGTCAATTTGTACATCTTCTCCATCAGCGACCTCAGCATCCTCACCTGTCTTTTCCCCAAGGTGTTCACCAACAATGGGTAATTGGAATGAATACAGATCTATATATATATATACACGTTCCCGTGAATATGTATAATTAGCGTTTAACGATTCAACCATATCTTTTTTTTATTTTTCCAGATCTGAACTCCCACAAAAGTGGACATTTTGGTTCTTTCAATCCGTGCCAGGTAATGTGTGACTAAAGATGAGTCATACTGGCTCTACAGTGAACCTACGACCTCCAGAGGGCGTGTCGTTGGTTGTAGGTTCTGTATTATGACTCCGTTTGGCTCCTTGGTTTCAGGCATGACCGGCGTCCTGCTGCTCTTTGTTCTGGCCTTCATGTACGTGTTTGCCTCCCGCCACTTTCGTCGCATCAGTTTCCGTGGATTCTGGATCACGCATTACCTCTACGTCGTGGTGTACATTCTCGTGAGTCAATATCACTCGGGTATATCCCAAAACATTAAGCCCGTCACGCAGGCTTTCCCTATAGAATACGATGAGATGTACTTAATCCCAGATGGGAAATATTGGGGTCACAGCAGGAGAAATACAGGACAGGAATAAGTACATAAAGCAAAAAACATAAATACGATTTGAAAATATGAATATACAAAATGAAACCTTCATAGCCTACATTGAATGACATCATTGGACTGGGCCGGCATTGTGCCTTTTGCATTCCCCCACCAGACGGTTGTGCATGGCAGCTTCGCCCTGCTCCAAGCACCACGCTTCTATATCTACCTGATCCCCCCGGCGCTGCTCTTCCTCCTGGACAAGCTGATCAGCCTGAGCAGGAAGAAGGTGGAGATCCCCGTCCTCAGGGCGGAGCTGCTGCCCTCAGGTAAGGTCAAAGAGGTGTGTGCGCCCCTCTGTTTAACACCTCTGGAATGCTTGCACCATGAAGGCGCGGTGCCTTATCTGATAACGCCATGTGTGGTGGTCTTTCTTTTTATAACTGGTCCAAAACCTCTATGTATGAACTTACATTATAGATCATATAATTAAAACGATAGATGATTCGTTTTTAAGTATAGATAATAAATTAAAATGTTAGCTCATTTGGAATAATACATTTAGGTTTTAAGTATGTGTACAAAGCTATTATTAAAGACCCTTCCGAATCTCTTATTTCTAATATTTTGGCCAGTTTTATTTTCACATAGGTAAACATAAAATGATATTATATTAATATTAGGGTTATAAAATGTCATATTACATCATAAAATGCCATATTACATCAACCTTATCTCTCTCCGTGATGACGTCACACCAAACAGGTGTCACCCACCTGGAGTTCAAGCGGCCACAGGGCTTCATGTACCGATCGGGCCAGTGGGTCCGCATCGCCTGCTTGATGCTGGGCACGGACGAGTACCACCCGTTCACCCTGACCTCGGCCCCCCACGAGGAGACCCTCAGCCTGCACATCCGTGCTGTGGGGCCCTGGACCAGCCACCTCAGGGAGCTCTACACGGAGGACAGCTTGATGGAGCTGGGTGCTCTCCCCAAGGTGCCCCAATATGCGTCTCTCTGTGTTCTGTATTTAATAAATCATTCAGCAGACGCAGTTACCCAAGTCGTATCCGCCCCCCCCCCCCCCATTCATCCTTTGGTCTGGCTGCATTGTTAATTGTATTTTTTCATTTCTACCCAGCTCTACCTGGACGGGCCTTTCGGTGAGGGCCACCAGGAGTGGATCGATTTCGAAGTGTCTGTCCTGGTGGGCGGTGGGATCGGAGTCACCCCGTTTGCCTCCATTCTCAAGGACCTGGTGGTCAAGTCCTCAAACAAGTCTAAGATCCAGTGTAAAAAGGTACATTTACACAAGTTCATTCATACGAATACTTTACATCAAAGCATCCGAAGATGTTTCAAATACATCTATTTTATTTTTTTGCGTAGGTTTACTTTATCTGGGTGACGCGAACACAGCGTCAGTTCGAGTGGGTGTCTGACATCATCCGAGAGGTGGAGGAGATGGACACCCTGGAGCTGGTCTCCGTCCACATCTACATCACACAGTTGGCCGAGAAGTTTGACCTGCGCACGACCATGCTGGTAACAGAAGGCCGCTTGATCTTTACCAGTTTCAGTCTTGTATAAAAACGGTAAAAAAGGTTCTGTACAGAGACACATCGGATATACTGATGCTGACCTCAAACCAAACAATGTTAAATGTGTGCACCACCACGGTTTTTATTATTAGCATTAGGACAAATCAAGTGGTAATGTTTCTTATGATAATGTTTCTCATTGAGATAAGATGGGATTTCTAGCATTACAGCATAAAGTATCACAACAGAAAGTACAGGACAGTAGTATAATTAAAAAAAGATAAAAAAATAAAACAAGAATAAAACTATCAAAAGCTAATGAATTGTACAGATAATAACACCATCCACAGCCAACTAAGCTCTGCATGAGATCAGTCTTCATATCAGACCACTGGGCATGTAGGTCATTCTCCATCGCAGGTCAGCCCACTGAATCCAGACAGGAATGTTTAAACAATTAGGCAATTGTGTTTGCTCAATATCAACATTATGAAATCGATTAAGCAACTCAATTAGCCAATGCGTGTATTGTTATCAGTCAGGCGGTGCCAGAATAAGCAGCAGTGGCAGACAATGAAAGGGACAGTCCTGTGGTAACTGTCAGGAGCAGATTCTTAATCTATTAATGTTTTATTGTGTGTGTGCGTGCGTACGTGTATATGGGTGTGTGTGTGTGTGTGTGCGCGTGCAGTATGTGTGCGAGCGTCACTTCCAGAAAGTGTGGAACAGGAGTCTGTTCACTGGCCTGCGCTCCATCACCCACTTCGGTCGCCCGCCCTTCGTGTCTTTCTTCAGCTCCCTGCAGGAGGTCCACCCCGGGGTCAGTCAGTCACACCGCCCCTCCTCATCCCCTGGATCTGCTAGAGGCCCTGGCACAACACACACTAACACTAACACAGGGACAGAGACACAGCCTACTTCCACACTACTGTTTTACTACTGTTTACTATTTACTTATCAATTTTATGCCAAGTGACTTACACTGAATACAGATACATGTTATTAAAGGAGCAGGAAGGGGTTAGGGGTTAGGTGTGTTGCTATTAGAATTGACTATTCAGTCATTTAACAGATGCTTTTATCCAAAGTGATTTACAGTGAATACAGATAATGGCAGGCCGGTGTTCGGCATCTTGCTGACCATTTAGTCATTTAGTACACACTTTCATCCAGAGCGAATTACAGTGACATGTTTTAGATGCATGCTATTATTCTCTTTCCAACACCCTAACCACTGCACTATCCTGTAATATGTCTGTAATAAGACATCTCATTATGTCTTATTTTATTTCATGTTTTCATTTTTAAGGTTAATAAAATGGGCGTATTTAGCTGCGGACCCCCGGGACTGACCAAGAACGTAGAGAAGGCTTGCCAGCAGATGAACAAGAAGGACCAAGCCCACTTCATCCATCACTATGAGAACTTCTAACCACACCGCCTGGCTCCATTCACCAGAGAGTACATAGATAGAAAAGATGAAGTCCAAATGAACTTTTTCCATTTGAAGACATTGATTATTTTCTTAGTCAAACTGTTTTTCAACTACTGTTAATAAGAAATGTTGTGTGACCAGTTTTGCAAGTTGAATTTCCCATTATTTCACAAAGCGAAATCAACTAACTTTATATGTCTCCATCTCAGTGAGCAATTATTGGTAATGGCGTTATGCACTGTTAATAAACTACTAAATATACTAGCTAAATAAATTGCGATTTTACATGATTTGAAATGAGTTTGTGGAGTTTGTATAGTAACTGAGTATAACTGAGCAGCATCTAAGATATCTAAGCAAGAAGTAAAATAAATTATATATATATATATACTGTATATTCAGACAAAATACTTACTGTATAATTGTATGCTGGATTTGGTGACTTTTGAACCGAACTGGCATTTAAACAACACCTAATCTTTTCATTTGTGTTTCATTATTCACTAATGAATAAAGTAAATAGACGGCTCAGATTGTATTATTTAATACATGCTCGTATCTGCACTTCACTCACACGCAACGTGTCAAACTTAATCACTCAAACTCACATCTTACCAATATGACTGCGTTTACTGCGTTACTTGCTATAATCTAAAGTAGTCCGGGTGGTGAAACAGATTTTTGTTTTGCAAAAGTCTTCAAAATTGCACTTTTAAGACGGGTTTGACTGCAAAACACCGGATTGTCCCGCTTTGTCGAATGTGCGCATGCGCCGCAGTATCTTCATGCAATCAATAATATTTCAAACAATAAAAATCAGTTTAGATATTTAGCTAATTCTGTCAATTACATCTACCGTATCGCCTTTACGAGACCTTTGTTACGATACTCCAATGTAGGGTAAACTTAAAAGACTCGAAGAAGAGAAATATTTTGTAGCTTCACTCGATTTTATAGCAAACCCATAATTAGTGTTATGAGCCGACACCTGTGGTTGACACCTCTGTGAAAAGGGTCTATGGCTGTTTGGTGCTTCTAACTTCAGCACCTTGCTGGATACCTCTGCATAGATGTAAAGACGACTGACAGCAACAAACCAGGCCAGGGAAACCTTCATTTGTGTTAAATAATCATTGATCATAATAAATACAATCAATTTGGCCCTTCTGAATTTCAAAGTAAGGCACAACAAGTCCAACAGATAAAAGGCTCAGAGAAAGAAGAAAAACTCAATCTCTCAGAGTCTTCTTACATGTTTAATACTTGCACAACATGCATTTTACAAGCTGCCTATTCCCATTATAGTTGCAAAAAAAAAGACGATCCACTGGTCTGCTTAGACTCTGGACACACCAAAAACTATTAAGACTTGATATGTTTTAAGACAGACAAAAGCTGTGTCGACAACATTGTAATTGACCAGATGTTGCTGTGCTTATGCAGATATAGTCAAATACCAAGCAGGGCCATAATAAACCCCATGACATGGGCATGTCATGGGGATCCCACAACCAAGACCTCCAAAACAGGCAACCTTTTTTACCAGGCAGACATTTCTGAACCTCTGCCTAGGTCAGGGATGGGCAACTTTGATGATCGTGAGGGCCACTAAATTTCCACACTCACTGTGGGGGGCCACATTGTGTATCGGCACTCTCACCAGTAGTACCCCATCACTCAAATAGCCCATAATAGTCACAAATGTGATAATAAAGGGATATTAACAATTATTATTCAGTGTTAACATTTTTTTTTAAATTTCAAACGCATTTAGTAATGCTTCTATTAACTTTATGAACTTAAATACAGCTGTACTGCTAAACAAAACTTCACATTCCTGAGTGCTACATATGCCTTTCAGAGTATTGCTGTAACCTTAAAAATGTACAAAAATGAACACCAAAATTATAATTAATAATGCTTCTGAACAGCTGAAATCAATATTTTGCCCATCCCTGGCCTAGGTCATCTAGGTTATAGTTTTGTCATGTGGACATTTGTCTCATTACTTACAATATAGATTTGTACTCATTGTAATGTTATCTATGCCACATGCCAAATAACTTTACAGATAATCAGGTTTCATTGAAATTCAATCTAATCTAGCATACCAGTATTCCTTGTATAGAAGTAGTCTGCAAACAGCTTATCACGATGATAAGATCATAACATCATAAAAAATACCTGTACTTCCCTGTTCAGGAGCCCTTGCACAGACAGTTGTCCGTACCACTTCACCTTTCGCTTGTATTTGTCCAAGGCTGTCTTCTGGCACGCTGGCCAATAGACCACGCCAAACATTGAACACATGACTACCAGTAATCATACAAGACGTCAGACCTATTCATCCATTCTGGAATGAAGAAATTGGGCTATTGAGGAAGAAGAATGTTATGATTCCACGTAACGAACATAAAGATGTCTATCTGTGGACTGAAATTGATAGCAGATAAGGCAGTGTAAGGCAGTGTAAGACAGTCCCTTTTAAAAGACAACATTGAACACATGACTACCAGTAATCATACAAGACGTCAGACCTATTCATCATTCTGGAATGAAGAAATTGGGCTATTGAGGAAGAAGAATGTTATGATTCCACGTAACGAAAATAAAGATGTCTATCTGTGGACTAAAATTTATAAGGATAAGGCAGTGTAAGGCAGTGTAAGACAGT
>OOFB01005350.1:4367-16869 GCA_900323305.1 Trachyrincus murrayi
CGAACATACTCTGTGGACTGTGCATAGTCTCTCTCTCTCTCTCTCTCTCTCTCTCTCTCTCTCTCTCTCTCTCTCTCTCTCTCTCTCTCTCTATCATTCTCTCTCTCTCTCTCTCTCTCTCTCTATCTATCTCTCTCTCTCTCTCTCTCTCTCTCTCTCTCTATCTATCTCTCTCTCTCTCTAACATTCTCTCTCTCTCTCTCTCTATCTATCTCTCTCTCTCGCTAACGTCTCTCTCGCTCTCTCTCTCTCTGTCTCTCTCTCTCTCTCTCTCTCTCTCTCTCTCTCTCTCTCTCTCTCTCTCTCTCTCTCCCCTAGTCTCTCTCTCCCCTAGTCGCTCTCTCTCTCCCCTAGTCTCTCTCTCTCTCTCCCCTAGTCTCTCTCTCTCCCATAGTCTCTCTCTCTCCCATAGTGTCTCTCTCTCTCTCTAGTCTCTCTCTCTCTCCCCTAGTCTCTCTCTCTCTCCCATAGTCTCTCTCTCTCTTCCCTAGTCTCTCTCTCTCTCTCTCTCTCTCTCTATCTGTCTGTCTCTCTCTCCTGGTTTTGCATCTTTCTCTGTCTCTCTCTCTGTCTGTCTGTGTCTCTCTCTCCCTCTCTCTCTGTTTGTCTCTCTGTCTGTCTGTCTATCTGTCTATCTGTCTCTCCTGGTTTTGTGTCTCTCTCTGTCTCTCTTGCAGTGTTTTCACAGCTGTAGGGTAAGACGGTTGTTTTAGCCCTCGTCAGGCCCGGCACGCTAGTCAGGGATGACAGGGAAAAGTGTATTAGGAAGGAAGGAAGGAAGGAGGGAGCAGGGAGGGAGGGAGAGAACGAGAGGAGTGACAGGAGAAGGGGTCAGAAAATGGAAAGAGCGAAGGAAAAAGAAGAAGGAAAAAAAGTAGGGGTGAGTGAGGCGTGTAGGTGCGGTTGTGTATTGGAGGGCGTTGGCTGACTATCGGTGTAAGGACGTCCACTCGGTGAAATGCTGATGGATCGGCTTGGCTTGGAACCGCGGCCTGGGTTGGCCATTGAAGGTCAATGGAAATGGAAGAACACTTGTACTGTTGTATTACGTCAGTACTAATGTGGGATCCAGCAGTCCTACTATGTTATAGCAGAACGTCTGATCCAGCAGTCCTACTATGTTATAGCAGAACATCTGATCCAGCAGTCCTACTATGTTATAGCAGAACGTCTGATCCAACAGTCCTACTATGTTACAGCAGAACTTCTGATCCATCAGTCCTACTATGTTACAGCAGAACGTCTGATCCAGCAGTCCTACTATGTTACAGCAGAACGTCTGATCCAACAGTCCTACTATGTTACAGCAGAACGTCTGATCCAACAGTCCTACTATGTTACAGCAGAACGTCTGATCCAGCAGTCCTACAAATATAAAGCAGACTTTAGATATGAATGTGTGATTTGAGAGACTACGTCAGTACCAGTTCTGTTCCAGTCGACCTGCCTCTGTGGAGCGAGCTGGGAGATCAGAACCTATTGAATATTTATGTTTCTTATCCAAAGCGACTTGCAGTGAGTTTCCTTTCAGGTAGAAATCATTACGGGTTAGGGCGTCTGTCCTGTGGACATTGAGGGTTCGAACCCAGAACCTTTGGGCCGGTAGTCACACTCTAGCCACTACAGTGACTAGACCATCCTCTCGGTCCTCGTTGTTGAATTGTATCGATCAATAATAATTTAACGATGAATGATGTATAATTATAATAATGTCATAATAATATATGAATAACGGCGTGCAATGTCCCACACTGAGTTTATGGAAATGACACTGGCAGTCATCAGTAACTTTCAATGCATGTTGGTGCACGTACCCGCTAGTGCACGTGCCTGCTGTCTCCCTGTGGTGTCATCACAGTGCCCAGCATGCTTTGCATGACACCTGATCTGTGCTCTGTTCTTGGCTGCCAATACCCACAATGGGCTTAGCATCTGTCCACACACACACACCCAAACACACACGTGCGTGTGCACACACACACACACACACACACACACATACAGGCGCACACATGTGTACTCACACACATATTATATAATTGTCAAGTTTTAAGTTCATTAAAATAATATATGGTATGTTTCCCAGTTTGAAATCATATCAATCTTCGTAATTATAATATTTACAAATGTTTGATGCCACCATTTTTTTTGCCAGGAAATGGTCGGCCAGTCCCTTATTACTCCCCCCTCCCCCGAGCCAGTCAACATTTGGTTGTTTTTTAATGATCACCCTCAACAACAATATGTGTGTGTGTGTGTGTGTGTGTGTAGTGAGTACACTGTCTCTCCCTGCCCCCGCCTGTATTCAGGAGACACTGTGATAACTCTGACTCTGTTTGAAACAGGCAGCCAATGGAGAGCCACACTTCTTTTGATTCTAGTTCAGTGGCTATTATCCTGGTCCAGCCCTGTGTAAACATTATCATTTGATAGTTCAGACGTTAATAGTGTATGCATAAACTGCATAAATATGCATATGTGGCGCGACTCTGTTCTTTGGCTCACTACGCGCACGCACGCATGCACACACACACACACACACACACACACACACACACACACACACACACACACATGCATGCGTATACAGTCCTCGCCCATGACCCAAGTCATCACAAGCTGAGCCATGTCAACAGACCCAGCCCGTTGGTATTGACTCTGTACTGTTCCTCTCCGTACCTCCTAACCCCTATGTTTCCTTAGCTCCTTGATCCCATTTGCAACACTATTTATTCTGCTAATGACGAGCAGTTGACACAGGCACGCTCTTATTTTGAAGACGCAAGTTTAGAGGACAAATTGGACTTCGTGTCATTTGTGTCGTCTATGAGATATATATATATATATATATATATAAATATAAATATATTTATATACTTGCATACTTACAATACATATATTAATATTTTTTAAATATACATATTTTATAAATAATATACATATTTTTTATAGATAATAGTTCATTGCAATTTATTAATTCTGTCCACCAACATCTTGCACTGTCTGGAACACACACACACACACACACACACACACACATATGCGTACAGGCACACACAGACACTCACACATATTTATGAATGTGCACCCAGCACGTCAACACACCTATATATACACGCACATGCATGTTTTGTATGTTTTTTCCGAAAGAAAGCGTGTAAATGAAAGTATAATCTGTCTTTTGTCAGAATACAATCAGTCATTTGCTCAGTTATGTGTGTGTTTTACATCTATCAAATCTAATCTGAATTCAAACAAATACTGCGTTGTAAGTTCCATATGATGGAAGAGAAAATAATTGCTAAAAATAACAAAATGGAACTTGTCACATCGTTTCACATTAATATACTGTATGTGTGTTATTGTTGGTCTTTTTCCAGTATCACTGGAGTTTAAAGCGTCATTAAAGTTTGGTTTGGGTTGTCTAGTTACCTTGTCATGATCCAAAATAGTGTTTTTTTTCTCTCCCCCATTGACTTAGATTGCACGGCGAAACAGTTCTGCCAATGTATAAAATAACAAAACCCGATTCAGGAGATGATCCGGTAGTTAGCTTCCGAGACTGAATCACCGTGTTTGTTATTTATATATATATATATATATATATATATATATATATATACGGCCCGTCGCTAGCATGAGTAGAGAGACGGTTTATATATTCAGTATATCTACGGCGAGGGGATGAAGAAAAGAGTACCTAATCACCTTTACCAATCAACAACAAAACGCGGTTTTGTTATTTTATACATTATTTTACACATTTGCATATTTCATACGTTCGCTTGTGTGCTAAAAGTGTGACTTTGAGACCTGTTTCGCCGTGCAATATAAGCCAACGGGGGAGAGCGAAAAAAACACTATTTTGTATTATGAAGTTTGACTACAGAGCAACTATTGAAGATATCTCACCAATATTTGGAGTTACATGATGGCAAGGTAACTACACAACCCAAACCTCTACTACACTTGAATTATGCTTAAATATAACCCTTTAATTTCTTAACTTCCTCATATCCTCCAGTCTGCATTCTCCACAACGCACTGTAAGCTTTATTCTCTGCAACGAACAAGTCATGACAGACAGAATGCTATGTGTGTGTGTGTGTGACTCAGATGTATGCCTCACCTGTCTGTGTGTGTGTGTGTGTGTGTGTTCCTTGCCCTGCAGAGTCATTAGTTGTTATCCCGGGACTCTGGGGGTGTTTGATATTGTCCCCTGCGGTGCCCTCTTTAGGAGCTCTTTAGCCCCTGGCGGGCCAGCCCAAAGGCTAGGGCACGCCTGTGATCGTAGCCCCCCGCCGGGCTCTGAATGAGGGGCCTACCTCCATTTTCTCTTCTTTCAATCACAGCCGTTGCAGCCCAGCCCCAGGGATCACAGGGCTTTACGGCTCTCATCCAATACCAACCCCAGGCAGTGGAGGGCACAGAGAATGGGCCAGCAGCAGGTAGTAATGGACCTGAAATTGTAACAGGCATTCCACGGTATGAGGCTGTTGCTTACTGCAGGGGGGCAGGTGAGGAAGCCAGGTGTAGAGGCCAGGACGGTGGATACAGCTCATGCAGAAGTACAACTAGACTGTTTTACTGCACACACACAAATACACACATATATATATATATATATAGGTATGTTTAGGTGTCCTTACAGCAGAGTCATGCAGGCCAGGTGAGCTACACCTCACCTGGGTGCACAGGTGAGGTGTAGGACTGTACCTCTACCTCACCTGGTGCACAGGTTGACCAACAGGTAGAGTCATGTTGGCAGGTGTGCAGGCCAGGTGAGTTGTCAAAGTGATATTTTTGATAGAGTCTGCCAGGCCAGGTGTATAGATGGGGTATAGGCTAGGTAAGGCATCAGAGCCAGGCCCAGGGGACAGGTACAGGGCTGGGTCAGGTCCTGGGTGTCCTGCTGTGGTGTATCCAGCTGTGTAATACCCACCTTCCAGCTCCTGCATCCTGAACAGATTTTAGTGCACAGAGAAAACCCACCCAACCCAACATCCCACGGTAACTGGAGCCCTCGCCCATCCATAAATAATCATTGTGATTTTATGGTTGAGGCGCCTGAAGAAAAAGGGGTCCCCGTGGTAGAGGGGGGAGCTCAGGCAGATTGGCCCCCCACCGTGGGCCCCACTAGGCAGCCCCATGGGCTCCGCGAGTGGCTTCACGTTTCAGGATGTTGTTGGTGAGTTGCTGTTTTCTCATATTTGATTTACAAAATCTAAGGGTGAGGTAGGTAAGGGTGGATGTATGTCTATACATGTGTTGATGATTTCAATGATAACATCATGATGCATGCACATTACACGTCTTTTCACCTGAGAATTATTTTAATTTAATTTCAAAAGCCATTCAACAACGGACCCCTGCTTGGCCTCCCTTCCCAGTTTAAAGTTAAAACACCCACACCCACAATCCGGATCACTTACAAACTCGCTTATTTGCGCTCTTCCCCATGTCTACATCATGCAGTGTTAGTGTAGGGTAGAGCTTGGGCAGGGGGCCCCAGCACAACAGAGCAGAGCAGCAGGTACAGACGTTAAGATCCAGAGCAGAAGCTGTGAGGCCTGCATGGGGGTAAAGCCGGAATCCCCTCACCTCACCTCACTTCCACGTCCCAGTAGCAGCAGATTTATCTAAACCTGCTGTTGCCGTTAATCATCAATACACATGTTTTAAATGCATAAGCTCAGTAACCCGAGCCACAGGTCATCCATAGCTATTGTCTTGTTTTATGGTGGTAGTAGGGTCCCCTGGGGAGGAAGGGGGCTGGCCAGCTATTGTAGCCCCATACTGGGAGTCCCACTGGGCAGCCCCTGGGGGACCCTCGCTGTCTTTTCTGTCAGCTATCAGTCACACAGAGGAGCCTGGCTGGCTGGCTCCATGGATGGATGGATGGGTGGATGGATGGGTAGATGGATGGATGGGTGGAGCGTTTGGAATCCTCTTGAATATTGAATATATGAAATGGATTAGGATTAAAGCATAATTGAGTCGGTTAAGCTTCTTAAACCTCCTCTAATAACTTGTTGATGTTTTAAGCGGTAATTGATCCCGCTGGAAAGGTTTGTGTTATAACCAAATGGAATTCATAAGTTCCAGACAATGAGTGCTAAATAAAGATGCTTCGCCTAGCCTTACGATTAGTCATCGTGACTCATCCACTCGAGGACAATGTCCACGCCCTTGAAAGGGAGAGTGAGAAAGACAAGAGGAAAGACAGTCAAACTGTCAGTCACACCGATGTCTTGAACAGTTTGAACATGTAATGTTGTCCTGTGTGACAGTGGCCAATTTTATAGCTGACTGTCAGGCAATCCATCCTCCAACACAAACTTCGCATTGTCACGAAGCCATTGTCAGTCCATCAAGTCATCCTAATTATTAAACAACGGACTGTTTATTACAAATATTAACGAACAGAAAAAAATGAGGGAAAGAGAGGGGAAAAAAATGAATATGAAGATTAGCTTACGAAAAATTTAAAAATACAGCAGAAATATATGTAATAATAACATTTAAGCTACAGCAGATGCTATTTTCTTCAATAATCTCAAAAAGATTATTGAATTTCAAACAAAAAGTTAGAGAAACAAGAAACAAGAGACAGCCTTTATAAAAACACCAGACAATGAAATTAAATATCAGTATGGTACGCACGTCAAATCAATTATGGTTATTCATTATTTCACATTGAAAGCCAACCAATATAGCCGTGTACCGCTGCACTGAGCTAACAGCTAACCGCTGGGTAACCTGTTGTATCACTTTCACCTGAGCCGATCGAAATTCTGAAGAATCACATTCTTAATCTCATTCTTCGTCATTGTCTCTCATTTTATTGTGGCCTTGCAGAGGAATTGTGAATTCCACTTCTCCTGTGGTTGAGAAGCTGTTCTTCTCTAAACGTCTCTAAAGAGGGCAGGCAGAAGGTCACCTGCTTGATGGGGTCAGGACCTCCTAAACCAGCTGATTCTCCCACAGGTGAGAATGGAATGCAGACAGGTAGGCTGTCAAAGTAGACCGCTGAAGAAGTCAGGGTCTTCCTTTAAATTGTGTTTATTAAATGGTTGGATTCATTGATTCATTCATTGATATATTCTTTCATTAATTCATTCTCTGTTGGTTTTTTATTATAATTTATTTAATTTGATTATTTTTTGCCAACCAATTACAGGTGGTATTTTTTGAGGCAGTTTTGTCTTTCTGGTGAATTTCCTTAGAAATTAACAAACAATTATTCAGAAATGTATCATCAGCATACATTTTGAAGCCCTCAGTGTTTATGTGGAATAAAAGGGAGAAAAAAAGAGAGAGAAAAACAAATATATACAGTATATAAATAGCTCCCGACTTTTATCTAACGAGTGGAAAACAAACAGTTGTGTTTGGCTCCCGGTCGGAAATCAACTCCATCTCGTGGTTAGAGGGCTACGGGAATAATTGCGTTAATAAACTAAATCGCCCCGGCGGCTAAAATGGAGTCACATAAGAAAGATAAGATGCAAAGTTTGTTTTATGCAACGCATTTCATGCTGTGATCTAAAGCAGGAAGGTCAGATGGTTATCTCTGAAGTACTCGGTGGGGGGGGGGGGGTTCTCTCCAAGCCGCTGAACGGACATGGTGTTTGGCGACTGGCGTTCTCAGCCACTTGTCAACATTACATAAACGATGGTTAACAATAGGCGACTGTTGCCGGCTTGTTTACCCATCAGAGTGCACTTAACCTTTTGTGTATGCTAATGCTTGGAAACACGAACACTCGTGTTGAATCTGTGCCACTGATGTCGATTGCTTTAAAAAAGAGAATACTATGAAAACGACAGCGCCTAGTCCCATGAGCTTGTAGCTGAAGTTGTTCAGTGGACACATGGACAACATAGACATGTGGGGTTTGGGATCAAAAATCAGTTTCTTGGGGGATGGCATAGTGTTGTACGTGGCTTAAGAGTGTTCAACTCACAGCCGGAAGACACCGGGTTCGATCCCCAATGTCTGCAGTCTACCTGTAGGCATCCTTGAGCACGATGCCCCCAGACCCCTACCTGCTGCTAAGTTACCTGTATCTGAATTCACTGTAACTCACTTTGCATAAAAAGTGTCTGCTAAACGACTAAAAGACAGCAGTTATCATCCCCTCAGAGCTTGTTCTGGCCTGCTCGTCTCAATACAAAAACAAAGGCCATGCATTCAGGCTTCTTCCCAAGCATATTTAATGATGTTATCATCATGGATCTGAAACAACAGAGGTTGTAAACGCTAGATCTCCTCCTGTATTCTGCAGGGCCCAAGCTGTAAACTGTAACTGACGACTGATCTGTCTATCTTCCACGATCTGACCGCTATCACGTCCCACATCAAGATGGGGGTCTTCCTTTGGGAGACAGCGCCCTCAGGATCTCTCTCTGTCTCTCTTGCTCTGTCTCTCTCTCTGTCTCTCTCCTCTGTCTCTCTGTCTCTCTCTCTCTCTCTCTCTCTCTCTCTCTCTTTCCCCGGTTGTCAGTTTCCACGGAAACAATACTCAACAAAATATTCTTGTCTTTGATTACTTCTTGAAGCTGTTTGGTTTGGTGTTTTGACATAGGATTTGAAATGTGTGTATATATATATATATATATAAAACAATTGTTTTGTGCTTTCATCCGAAGAGCCATACATTACCGTGAGTGATTCTTAGCACGGGTCGCCCCAGCAGGAATCTGCTGGGGCCTAGCAGTGTTAATGCCTTGCTCTACCAGTTTATCTACACACAACCTTTATATCAGTGTGTGTGCATACTTGTGTTGGTACATGCACGTGTGCGAGTGCTTTCGTTGGTGCGTGTGTGTGTGCTTGTGTGTGCATGTTTGTGTTAGTGCGTGTGTGTGTGTGTGTGTGTGTGCATGTTTGCTTGTGTGTGCATATTTGTGTTGGTGTGTGTGTGTTTAGTTTGGAGCCGTGTCGTGTTCATCCCCTCTTGTCTCCCATGTATCACACCTGAGGAGCGTGTGTGTAGTTCACAGGTGGAGGTTTAATGGCATCCTGCCGTTCCTCGCTGGGTTGGCCTGCTTCCTCCCAGACACCCTGTGTTGTCCGGGGTAACTGGGAGGGCCGGGGGGGCTCCACCATGCTGGGAGTCCAGGGGCCAGGTAGGGTCCCTGGAAAAGACTGATTTAGTTCTCTTGTGCTAGACTACCCCCCCGACCCACCTAGACACACACATTCACACACAAATACATACACACGTTGGCAAATGCACACACACATATACAAAAGCACACCAATTCAGACACACACACAAAATACAAGCAAAATACAAGAGCACACATTCACACACAAATACAAATGCACACACACACACACACACACACACACACACACACACACACACACACACACACACACACACACACACACACACACACACACACACACACACACACAAACAAACACATAAATAAATAAATACATACATACACACCCATGCATACAAAAAAATGCACACTTTTTCCCCTGCAGCCTACACTGATTCTTTGTATATTGTGTTCATTTGTTTGTGTTTACATTTTTGTTTTGAAATATTTTTCCATATATTTCCATCCCATAATGTCATTCTCATCACCGTGGCTAGCAGGTTAACTACAACTTCAATTTAGCTTTACGTGCAACTTGGAAACTCTGTTATACATCCAGAGGAGATAAAAGTGTTTCCCGGGAGGAAGCGTAAAATACCGGCGTTGGGTGGTTTCGGCGTGGCCTTAATTTAGCGCTACCTTCCGTACCCCTCACAGGAGGAGGTGGAGGAGGAGGAGGAGGAAGGTGTGGTTCGGGCACCACACTGAGCTGTTGCTAATGTTGGGGCGCGTCCCCCCCCCATCATCAGTCCCTGCAGCAGGTATGCGCACGTGAGGATGTGGGCGTGCACAAGATTTGCACGGCATCCCTCCACTGTAATAGTGGCTCCTAGGTCGTGCTCCTCCCTCCCTCCCTGACCGACCTGTCACAGACCTGCTGAGAGAGAGAGCGAGAGTGTCAATGGTATGAAAGTCCAGTGTTTACATTGACTCATCTGGCTGACTCATCTGGGTTTGGCCTTTGTCAGTGTCTTCGAGAGAAGAAGCGATAGAACATGTTAAGAGATGTCAGAAAGATAAATCTGTCAGTGTCAGAGCGAGAGAGATGAGGGTGGGGGGGGCAGAGAAAGTTCATTCACGATTCATTATTATCTAGTTCATTTTAGCTTGCTAATTTTGCAAGAATCGTCTCGGCACATTTCTGGAACAACAATTTGTCAAGAAAGGAGGAAAACAATTCATTATTGTTATCATCATTTTATCAAACTATTTTTTCATTTAGAAAATAATATCTGTATACTTTTGTGGAAAACGGTAATACTATAAGTTCAATGAGACTTGACGGTGTCTTTCTTTAAGCAGACTCTTGTTGTTCGTCAACTTCTAGATGTGCCTTGAACCATGCTCTTACACTACAATCATTAGGGTAATTGTCTCACATTATCATGTAAAACCATAAAACACACAAACATTTCTTCTTTTGTTTGCAATTATTTCCACCACTAAAAGTTCCTCTGAATCCCATTGTGTGAATTGTATTGCGGCAATAGAAGGCGCACACACACACACACACACACACACACACACACACACACACACACAATTAATAAGGTTCTGGCAAAGCCAACTTTTTTTTTTCTTTCAGAGACTCTTTTTGAAATAGCTTTTAGTGTTTACTAATGCTATTGCTATTTTACTGAGCAGATTAACCCTCGCTGAGTCGAAAACCTTAACACGAATGCATAAATACATTTTATGATCTTAAATAAGCACTAATAATATAACATATATTTTCTGCTGTTCAATGATAAATTTTATTGCGGGGAAAAAAATCTGACATCAACAGGAACACAACACGCCATCTTGTGACAAAAATACCCAGAATGGGGACCACCTCACTCAAACTACAACCACTGGAAATGTGTATGTTTATTTATTCGTGTGTATGCGTGTGTGTGCGAGGGTTGACCTTTGACACTCCCTTCCCCCCTAATTCCAGCCTCTATAAAGAGTTTGATAGGCTGGCTCTGTCGTCAGAATGCGAGGTGATCTGGTGCTGTGCCGTGACCTCACATCCTGTAAAAAATACACTTCCTGTTTCTATCAGGGTTGACAACTGCTCCTGTATAATTCGAGACTCACCCCTATCTGTCACTTTAACCCTGGTAACGTGTCTGAGCACCAGCTGGTATATACATGGAAAAGTACAGCACAAGGTGCACACAAATAGCTTCTCCAGTACGTGTAGGCCTCCTCCTTGTAGCAGGATCAGGCTGTGCTGCAATTCACATCAATGACACACTCCATGTTGTGAAACAGCCAGAATACACTTCACATAGAAACCGGTTTCTGGTCGTTATATTTTAAATTTGTATTCTCTACTTTTATATGGTTTTAAATTATGGTAGGTGATGATTACATTCATTATGTGCCCAATCTGTCCGAATAATATGCTATGCCTTTATCTGTACTCTGCACATTTTGGAAAATGTGTTGAGGGAACTGTGTGTGTGTGTGTGTGTGTGTGTGTGAGTGTGTGTGACGCACGCACGCATCCACAGACAGACATACACGACAGACAGACAGACACACACAGACAGACAGACACACGACATACAGACAGACAGATACACGACAGACAGACAGACAGGTTACCATGCATGGCTGATATCACTACAGCGCCCACATGTTACCAGAGTTTATTTACCTGGTGAGCTCTACTGTAAACAATTAATGTGTTTATTTACCAGGTGAGCTCTACTGTAAACAATTAATGTGTTTATTGATCAACCAGTGGCTTCCTGTCTGACCTGATCAGAGAATCTGAAGAGACTGCATGTGTGTGCGTGTGTGCGTGTGTGTGTGTGTGTGTGTGTGTGTTTGTGTCTGTGTGCACATCATTGCTCCTAGCGTTTATAAAGGAGGAGAGACCAGCCTCTAACACACACACACACACACCCCACACCACACCACACCACACCACACCACAAACACACACACACACACACACACACACACACACACACACACCTAGTAAAGCAGGAAGTGTGTGTGTGTGTGTGTGTGTGTGTGTGTGTATGTGAGAGAGAGAGAGAGAGATTAGCAAAGCATGGGGTGAGGTGGGGGGGGGGGGGTGCTCGGTGGCTTGAGTTACGCAGACAGTGAATGCAAAGTGTCAGAAAACACAGGGAGAGGAAACACTGTCTGCAGGGCTGTTCCTCTGTCACCGCGGGACCAGGGGGGAGAGGGAGGGAGGGAGGGAGAGCACGGGAGAGAGAGGAGGATGGGAAGAGAGAGAGAGAGAGAGGAAAAGAGGAAGAGACAGGAGGAAAAGAGAAATAGAGGGAAAGGGAGAGAAAACGAGAGGAAAAAGGAAAAACGGAGGACAATAGACCTCAAAAGAGAGGAAGAGAGAGTCGGGGGCTGTGTCACTAGGTGATGTGGG
>OOFB01005358.1:0-11062 GCA_900323305.1 Trachyrincus murrayi
GGGGGGGGGGGGGGGGGGTACCAACATGTCCATTGCACATGGACATGTTGGTACATTTGCGTGAACACTTCTCTGACCTCATGTTTAGGACAAATATGTCACGTCTGCGTAGTTGTGACATCGTTATGGAGACCCGAGACTCAACAAAACCCATTCACCAATGGATACTAATGTTTGTATATTGTGCAAGGCGGTTTCTTTCTCCATTTTGATGGAATACATATTACTACATGTATTCCATCAAAATACATGTTTTTGGGATGGAACAGTAAAATACACGTCACGAACGCCGACAGCGACTCAGCTAGAGTTTTAATCGAACACACTTTGCATCGTTCCTTTGTGACACCGATGGTGAAAAGGTTGAGCGATCAGAGGGCACAACAGGGGGGGGGGGGGGGGGGGGGAGGTGGGGGGGGGGGGGGGGGGGGGGGGGGGGGGGGGGGGGGGGGGGGGGAAGAGACTCTACGGGAGGGGTCGGAGGAAGAGGACGACAGGAAGTGGAAGGGAGAATCATTCTGGTGGAACAAGGGATTGAGAAGGAGGGAAAGTGAAAGCAAAGATACCTCTGTGTTGGGCACTTAGGACGAGCTCTGGCTCCACCAAGCGTGGCAAAGATGGAGAGAACAGGAAACAAGTGAGCAAAGGTAAAAGAGAGGGTGAGAGAGAAAAAAATAAAAAACAGCGGTACAGTGGCCACATGAACACTGCTTCAAAATGTCGTTTCTTTTTAAAAAGAGATAGCATTCACCAGAACAGTGCAGAAGAAGAGAGTTAGGCCATTACAAGACAAATCAGTTGCGGGAGTCGGATAAAGCAAGCGTGAATTGGAAGTTCCAATTCATGCTTTCAATTCAAGTTACATATGTGCACATTTTGTTTTGAAATGGATAACTAGCAATATCACACTTGATTTACCAAACATCCTCAGTCTACGCCACGGTTCACACTTAATGACTCAAGAACACCTCAAGTATCTGGACCTCTTTAGTTTGGCCTGCAGAAACAACTGTATACAGCTTTAAGAACAGCCAGCTTGGCCTTTCTCCCCCTTTTTAACTCTGATGGGGGGGGAGGTTAACAAATACAAATGCGCCACCTACTGGATAAGCAATTAAATGCTACAGATACAATTTATTCCTGCGTGTTCACAAGCAAAAAAACTGTTAAAGAAGGGGCACTATTTTGGTCCAATTTATCCAATTACCTGTCTAGGATTAACCCAAAACTGTTATTTTTATATTAATGATTGATGAAGACTGGCTTAAATGTTTAGCATGATTAGTTATCAGAGAATCCAGATTGGTTAGACACAAATCCACTTTACATATCACAGCTGATTCGGATTTTACTGGTGGCAATTCATCCGTTTAGAAAAACTGGCAAAATATCAAGGCGTACCAAAATTTAATTTGCATACTAATGTAAGAATATCCCAGATGGTAAAATGAATGCCAAAACTAGGCAAACATGCCGTGTAGCCCGCCCACCTGCCCATTTTTTTTACGGAAGATATTCTTCTTCAGGCAAATAGCACTCTCAAGCATCTCCGGCCAGCTAGTGAAGCACACACACAATCAATGACCCCACAAGCGGCATCGTGGTACGCACCTGTCTGCCATCTGTGGAATGATATAGTGGCCATTCTTGTGATCTGCAGGAAGACACCAGCATAATGTGGTCAAGTGCTGAAAATAATCTCATTGAACTAAATAGAATACAATTAAACTAAATACAACACAATAGAATAGAACAGAAAAACTCAAAACAATTCCATTTGAGACTTCAAAAAGATCATGCGAGTGAAGAGAGGACAACAAACCAAAATAGACCAGAATAAACTGGAATGAAAGAAAAAACACACAAAGTGAAGGCAGCCAGACGATTGAAGGCCGAAAACATTGTTTCAGAGGAGAGAATGTTGTACATTCTAGAGCAGCCACCATATAATTTGGGCCTGAGGAATTCTGCCTTGAGCAGAGAGCTGCGGAGAGCTGCAGAGAGCTGCGGAGAGCTGCAGAGAGCTGCAGTGGCTCACCTGGGCGTCGGCCACACAGGTAGAAGGCCAGTCTGTCAGTCAGCTCATACTGGCACTCCACCAGCCGCTCCGCTAGCTCAATCTGCCCCGCTTGCCTGGAAGACGCACACACACACACACACACACACACACACACACACACACACACACACACACTTCAGTACCGGTATTTGAATGATCGACTAAACATAAACAACGTGCAGGTCAGAATAAGCATCAACTATTCAATTTGATGAAAAATGTACATTACACGTTTCCATTGGTGTCATGTTCGAGGTGTCAGCTTTCACGTGTTATTCCCAAGAAGGTGGCTGTAATGATTTGGTTTCTCCAGCATCAAATAATGAATATAATGTGTCGCAGTTTGCAAGAACACCAAGCTTATTTAATGGTGTTCTTTGTCGTCAGTCACACCAACTGAAAAAAAAAAATCTACTGTTCCAAACATTATGATTATTATTTGGCCAGGGCACCCTCGCACAAGAGATGTTTAATCTCAATGCGTTTCAACAATGCGTTTCAATACAGCAAAATAAAATAAAATATTTTTTTATTAACCATCCCTAGCATTTAGGACCACCTGTGCAGCTCTGGGTTCCCCCGCGATCTACAGCGACCGCGTCCGAGTCACGTACCTGGCGTAGTCCATGGGCGTGCGTCCGTTGATGTCGGGCGCCCCGGGGTCCGCCCCGTACACCACCAGGAGCTCTGCCTGCAGGACCTGGCCCGCCTTGGCTGCCACATGCAGGGGTGTGGTGCCTTTCTCCTGGAACACACCAACGCAGACATAATCACACACAGACCCAATCACACACAGACACAAACACAAAAACAAAAAACAAACAAAATGAAGGGAGGGGGGGAAGGCACGGCACTGTATGGTTCATTGTTTAGACGGCGATGTGTCAGCCAGTGAGAGACGGCGAGATCCTGACCGGGTGGAAGAAGTTGGCCTGGGCTCCGAGGGACAGCAGCCTCAGACACGTCTCCAGGCTCCCCGTCCGCACGCTGGAGTGGAGTTGCTAGAACAAGAGAAGAGGGGGAAATTGGAAAGTGAGTGAGGGACGGGTGGGTGGGTGGATGAGGAGATAGAGGTGAGACATAAGGAGAAAGCGCGAGAGACCGAGAGAGAGAGGTTAACCATAAGATTAAACACCAGGGAGAGATAAAAAGGTGAGTAAGAAAAATAGGCAGAGCATCTCCTAATTAGCCCCGTGGAGCCGTACAGCCATAGAGATCATTAGTACATCCTGCTGTGTCATTCACAACGCCCTGGGGGGGGGGCTCTAGCAAATGGGCTAACTGTGTGTGTGTGTGTGCGTGCGTGCGTGCGTGCACGTGTGTGTGCAAATACACGCACGTATTCTCCTCCACGTCAACATATGAGATCATCTCTAGGCGACGTGTTTGCACGCAGCTCAGCACTTTCTGCGACTTCACTTCGCGTACTAATTAAACTGAAGCCGCGAGCACTCACACCCGTGACCCGTGACCCGTGACCTCTGGAAGCCGGGGCGCTCACCTTGCTGAGGTCCTTGGTGGTGATGCCGTCATCGTCACGGCAGGGAAGCTTGTGGACGAAGGCCAGCATCTGGTACTTGGCTCTGATGAACTCGGACTTGGTGGGACTGGAAGGGTTGGGGGAGGGAGGAGGAGGACCAGAGAGGAAGAGTTATGAGACTACAGTAGATGATCACTAAAATCTGATAAAGAGCCAAAAAGAATCGTTGTCATGACGAACCGTGAATGCAGAATTACGTTCAGCATGTATGTATGCATATATGGGGAAAAACTAGACATCTGTTGAACAGTTAGTAGAGCTTCCAAGGGGGGACACATGGGGGAAGAGAGGGGGAACGTGTGGTGCTATTATCTGTTATGATGGTAGTGCTGCACCAGGAAAAGAGAACCAGGTTTCTGTAGAAGTAAATATGTAGCCTACAGTAGCCTAAAGGGAGCACTCTCCTGGGATCTGCCGCTTAGAACGAGCCGAGGACAAATGCTCTCTGTTCTGTGATAGGTAGCAGTTTTGTTGCTATGTGAAAAGAAAATACTAAAAAACACCACCTAGGCTAGTTGATAGGGATGGAAGTTCCCCTTTCTCAGAACTTCTGACTCATTTGGCCAGTTTGCAGCATGTGGCCTGTAGACAGACTTACTGGACTTTGTCCTGGGGGTTGGGTTTCCTACGGCCACTCTGCACCTGAGCAGGGTCCAGCAGACTGTGCTCCCATATGGAGTTAGCCCCGTTACTGGCCAGGGTCTGCACCATCTGAAACACACACATAATAGAGAGTATATACATAATAGAGAGTGCACCAAATTAATATCCGTCCTTCACTGCTTGATAACACTGAAAAGTGATTGATTTGCGAGGTAGTCATCAGAGTGGAATGGTGCTCCCTGGACATTCGCGTCCCCTCTCCATACCTGCAGCAGGGCAGGGGGCCAGCCACTGTGCCTTAGGTGCTTCACGATGGAGATGTGTCGGCCCAAGCTGCGGTGGACCGAGCAGCACTCATCACAGATCAGAACACCTCGGTTGATACTGGTCCAGCCCGGGTCTGAGAGAGAGAGAGTCACACACCCACACACAGAGGAAGGCAGAGAACGACAGACAGAGAAAGAGCAAGTGACAGTCAGAGGGAGAAAGACAGATCGAAGACATGACTGCCGTTAGTACAATTTAAAAACCAATTTGCATGACAGCCAGTGGAATTTATTAAACAGTGTAGTCGTACAGTCATCGAGCTACAAATGAACAATGCCCCAAAGGCAATGCGAAGACCACTGAAGGACAAGACCGGCATAGTTCTACGTTGTTTTGCCAACTTCCTTGAAATGACCAAAAGTGACAAACTGGCAAACTCCTGGACTGGCAAATGGCAGATATTGTGATACACTCCAATTGTTATCCTGAAACACCACACAGAGAGTCAATGAGCCCTTGCGTTCCTTTCAGTTACCAGAACCAAAATGCGCATGCCTAGAGGGGTTTGTTTACTTTCTCCAACTTGCGGTCAATGTTTCAGAAGAAAGTTTATGAAAAAAATCTGATGGGCAAATAAGTTGCATCCATCTTATGTTTGCCGGACAGGCAGAACGTGGGCATTATTGTCTGTTTTGATCTTGTCACTGAGGAGCAGCAAGGAGAACAGAGTATCGCCCTGGCCTTGTCATTTAGGATGTGAGTGGGACACACTGATTTCTCTAATAGCAGCTTTCAGAGCAGGACACCATGGTGACTGACACTCAAAGTGCATGCACTGCACAACCAAAATCACTGGCTATAGGAGGACAGAAAGACTGTGGAAGTGAAATTACCAAAATGACCATACCCTTGCCTACTGAAAACACAGTCAAAAAGCCTTGATCCTTCCATATATTTATATCAATGTTTATACCTGCACTGTTTGAACCCAGAGTGCTGACATTTGACAGTGTGTGTGCGGACCGTGGAGTTGATAGTGAATTATGTAAAAAGTTATTCTGTACATGCAAGTAACCATTCCCCTCTGATCACAGGGGACTGTGAATCATGTGACCTTTCCACACATTTGTACAGCATTCAAAAAACTATATTTTCAAAATAATGTGCCAGAGGGCTAGAGTCTGTGCTGTGAAGCAAATGGAAATGTGTGTGAAATTGAGAGTATTGTGTTTTGAGTCAGAGTAGCACCGCTGTTATACATGCATACGTTTATAGACATCCACACATAGACAAAGTCACAGAGTCCACTCTGACCTTTAATCAGTCATAAGCAGCTTGGGATAAACCCAGCGGTGCCTTGCTGGCTGCTTGAAAATGTCAAGACCTGCTGGTTTCCTCTAGTCGTTTGGCACTTGTCTAAAAGTTTCCCTTCCTCCATTTGAGTGATTGCTTTTGCCTGTTCGGACTGGCATATGGGCAGGAGATTACAACATTTGGCGGTCGGCGACATCATTCGTTTGATTTCCTTGAAATGGAAAGGGACACTTGGCACTGTGTTTGTAGAAGGTGAGGATGTGCAGGCCAGAAAAAGAAGGCCGGTAGGAAGGAAGGAAGAAAGGCAAAGGAAGGAAAGAAGGAAGGAAGGAGAGGCCAGGGAAGGAAGTAAGGAAGGAAGTAATGAAGGCAAGGGAAGGAAGACCAGGCTTGTGAGACTCAGCCATAGACTAGCCATACAGTCGGGGGCGTATTTATGGCCTTAGGACCCTGATGTGATGAGCTGCTGACACACGGTACAATTAACAAACACATGCACGTGCACAGAAACACGCGTGCATACACAGAGCTGCTGTTGGCATTAGTCCCCCTTACACTGGGATAAAACTAGAGGGACTTACACCATGAATAGAGCTAAAACTGAGCTCTTTCTGCCGGCCCAGGAGGAAGCACCAAATGCTAAATGGTTTTCAGAAAGACTAGTGGCCAGTTGGGAGCACTGGCCTATAAGCTTTAAAAGGCTGGCCTGGAGCAACGCAATTCCTTAATCTGTGATAAAAAAAATTTTTAAAACCTTCTCATAGCCTAAGCTATCTGCCTAGCCTGCTCAATCAATACTACGGTCAAACCATTAAAGCTATAATTATGGGATATATGATTGAATGAAGAATGTTGGTAAGTTTGACTTCCTTTTGTGCACACAATGAAAATAGAATCTAGTTGTGTGTTTTGGATTCATTCACAAAGAAATCTGGGGGCCGTCATTGTCACAAAGCTATGACATTATACACAGGAAAAGAATGTATCCATATTAGCATCCATACCAAACTCCCACACTGCTCTTGACCACTGATGGGCATTTTTCAATTCACAGCAAGGCTTTGTCCTTCAAGATTGTTTCTATACAACAATATTACAACGCACATAACTATGCGTTATGTAGAAGGATCCAAGCCAGCAATCAGCAAGAAGTGCTACTAGGAGTTGACAGAATATTTATGACATGCTCTCACGCACACGCTACACGCATCTTCAAACCACATTACCCTACATCCAATACTGGCCCACTCAGGATGAATGTAGACTAATTATAGGCTACAATATAACCCTTTACGCGTTTTATTTTTACCTCATTGTTATTTCATCTTCAGGTCACAGTATCACACTACTTTCAACTCATAGTGCCATAGAAGCTTTTCATATTTGAGACAACCCAAAAAAAAGGCAGCACATACTTTTAACTGTACCGACTTGCCGTGTCGCAGGTGGCTTTATTTAAATGTTGAGGAGTTTGCCCATCAGCGTGGTAGCATGTGTGTTACTGCCACAGTATAGGCTCAGCGTCCACTCTGCGTGACACAAAGCCTCCCAAGGCATGTCTATTCCTGGGAGCATCGGCTGTCTTTTCTAGCCATGGAGTTCTCCCGCTGGGTGTGGTGACGAGAGAGGTGGCCTGTCACCAGAGGCTAGGTCAGCATCTTGTTGGGTGTAAAGACGATTACACATACACAGTGCACACGTGTGTACATGCATGTCATCCAGAGGGGGTTTTGTGCACCAACTCTTGATTAAAGAGGGCCATAACCGATTAACCCATCACCAGCAGTGACTTAAAGTAGGTTAGCCTGCTGAATCAATCCATTCTATAAAAGGCAGCCAAAAGATATACAGCTGCACTTTGAAAGATGATGTGTGTCTACTTGTGGTCGATCTTTTCCACCAAAGAATGACTCGTTCAAAACCGTCACTGGTCAATTTGTTACTCGATTCATTTGAAATGGACAAACTACATTGATGATGGTGTGATGATGACCTCATTTGCAAGACGTTAGGCTTGAATGAGACGGGAGAGGATATGACTGTGGCAGGACGGTAAAGTAAGGAGCAGAGACTAGGTTTTGGGTCATACATCTCCAGGGATGGTGAGTTGCATCCAGCAACGGATGAGCAATTTGGAGAGTTAAGGCTAGTGGACAATCATGGGCAATCATATTAAAACTACTGCACACAATACAAACACAGAGAAACATAGACACTGACAACACGGGGAGCAGCTGTAGGAAGAAGAGCAGCTGCCATGACACACATTTTAAGTATACACACAAAACACATACGGGGCACCCAAACATTTACCATGTAGCCCATGTCTCCTTCAACATGGGGGTATGTGGGGCTATGTGTTTACTTGTCAGCACCAATGGAATGGTACAAGATTGTTTTGGCATCACTCTACCCCCGACACAGGCACACACACACACACACACACACACACGCATAATATAGTAACCATAAACATGACCTCATTTGTTTTCATCACTAAATCACTCATTACATTTCATATGACGTTATGGCACTATCTAATCAGCCTACTTAGTAGTGGCTGTTTTGAATCTGAATGTGGAAAGAAAAGAAAAGACTGTCTTCGGCTAAAGTTTGCACGTATACTATGGAAAACAAGGGCGTGTTGGTGGTGTAAAGGGTTTAGCTATAAAAAGGATGACAATTTCGCTTTACCCACTAGCAAAAGTTAGCTATGCCGTTAGCTCGCAACCGACCGCTAACATCAGCCCCTAGAAACGGTACGGGCAAGAGTTAACGTGTCGTATAGTTAGTGTACACACGGTAGCTGTATCGATACCACTGCTCATGAACGTACTTGGAAATACTGCATCGAAGCCGTGAACTAGCCGGGGAGGCTAAGCTAACGTGCCTAGAAGTCTCCCTCAGTCGGGGAAACCAAAACAAACGTCTCGCCCGCTGCCGAGCGGCATTAGCCCCAGACAGCGACACATCTGCCACTCAAAGTTATCATTGCAGCGATATTGTCATTCTTTCAATACTTTCAGTCTATTCAGTCGAATGAATAAATAAATACAGGCATGTCCGCTTGATATCGCACAACCACGGACTACCAGCTAACGTGTATTAACTCACAGACTATACGCCTTATTTTTTTACACAGTTTATTTTGGGGCCTAACCGACGCCTGGGAACCCCGGCCGTTTTCCTGAGCTCTGGATGCCGCCGCCGATGACAGCGACCGCGGGCCTCGGACCCCCACACCGCCGCCCCGCCGACGTATTGTTCCGGAGGGGGGGGAGTATTTTTTTTAGTCGTTCCGTACCTGGAGCGCTGCAGTCGGCGCAGACCTCTGTCCGTTGGAGCTTTCTGGACATCTCGAAGAAATGCTCCAAACTGGGCAGGGGCTATTCGAGAGAAGTGAACAGTCGAGATGATGATGATGATGATGATGATGATGATGGGTATTCGTCCCTTCTTCCCCGAAGACCGACGTCTAACCGTCTCCCGTTGCAAAAGCCCTGAATCCCCGGAAGCCGGGCGATGGGGGTATGATTTTCCCAGCCAAACTACTTTCCCGTTTTTTCGTAGCCACGCTGTCCACAGTCAGTACTAAACCCCCGTTGGACAGTGGTTCGTGGAAAGCTCATATCGGAGGAATGAATCGGTCTAGTGTGGTTAAATGTGTGCGCTGCATGGAGAGACAGGCAGTGACGCTCTCTACCTGTCAGTTTCCGCACACACACCCTTACCACCACCACCCCCCCCCCCCCCCCCTACCTCCCTATCCTTGCGCCCATCAGGGGGGGAATTGCAACCAAAAAAATAAAACCTTTTTCGTTGATTAAATCGTCACGCTTTTGTAATAATACTAGTAATAAAACGAGAGGTACAGCCTTTGAAAACCAGGCATGGGGCCGATTATTTTAAGATGACACTTAGGGCTCACAAAACATGCATTTTTAAGTTAATGTTCGGTACAAATATGCAAATGTACAAGTATGTCCAGCTATTTTTTTTATTTTATATATATATATATACTTGAAATGAACAATTGTAGCATACGACTCAAGTCAAGTTTTAGCAATTAATAGGCCTATAAAATGGCTTCACTATCTTGAAAGCGCTTCAATTAGGCTAACGGTCTATTAATTGACATTTTGTGCCAACAGGGCTATTTAAGAATAATAATTTCGCAGTTGGTATTGCTTTTCATTCCGTGTTTCTGGACAGACATTTGGACGTAGAGCGTTATCATTTTAACCAATTGCTGACACGCGATTGGCTGAGTGCGTGTGTTTCGTTGCGGGCTGTCATCCCAGACTCACAGCAGCGCGTTCCAGTCAGTCACCGTTGCAAGGGAAGGAGAGGGTAGATGCTGTTGGCATAGCTTATCAGCATAGGTGGTTCAAAGGAGGGAGATAGGGAGGCAAGAGGTGGAGGTAGTGAGGAGATAATGGTGCAGTTATGAGGCAATCAGTCGCAGGGATCGCTTCTCCGTGCAGTGACTAACTGACGGCAAGGCTATACCCACGCCTTTGGCATCAGCGGGATAAAGGATGGTTGTGTTATAGCGTTAAGCTTGACAACAAAGTAGCCTGGGAATCGTCTGCGGATACTGAAAGTAAAGAGACAAGGGAAGGCAAACTATGTTCGCAAGATGATTTCTGCCAAGAAAACTCCGGAGAAGAGTCGTTATCCTATCCACTATTTAGTGTGGCACAACAAGCATCGGCAGCTGGAGAAAGAGCTTGCAGCGAATGAGCAGGTGAGAGAGAAAAAAATTAAGAAAAGAATATCACCACAGGCCTATGTCTTAATTACTGACGTGTGAAGGGTGTGGGTCGTGCAGTATCCTCTGTAATGTGGATGGTGTTAAGGTGCTATCCAAAAATAAAGGGCAAATAAAAGAGACTTCACAGTTGCCAATACAAGAAGAATAAAGGTTTTTGTAAGCACATTTCATCACAATTCTCAAATGTATTAGATAATAGGCTATTATTTTCACAGTCATCAGTTGACCACATCTTTGGAGCCCAGTCTTATACCTATTCATTTGCAGTGGGGTTAAGATAAATAGCCTACCTCTACTTTAATATTACAAAATGATGTCATTTTGTGCAGCAATCTATAAACAACATATGTGTGTGTTATGTGTTTTGTTCAGTGTGTGTGTGTGTGTGTGTGTGTGTGTGTGTGTGTATTTGAGTGTGCTCTGTGCATGCAGCCTCAATGCCTCCTTCCCAACCGGCACCTAAACCTTTTGTGAGTGGGTGAGACAATGCAGATACTGTAGCATG